>LGAG01000066.1:240349-259362 GCA_001278395.1 Lerema accius
GTATCATTAAATTCGTCCCCATTGCGAGTGACATAGGTTATTTTTTATTAAACGTCGTCCTAATTTTCAACGGTCTCTATCATTGATCATTGATTACTTGATAAGGCAAACTTTAAGCAATCATTGCTTCAAGGTATCGAGTCTACATTATATTCTATTTATCGTAGGGCTACAAACCGTATACTGAATGTAGCCCGTTCGAGAAAAAACAATTGAGATCAGTGTAAACTAACAATTTTACTTCATGGTGTGTCTTATAGGTTGTTCAAGAAATCTCAACAGCGTGATTCAAAGAATTGATCAATGCCATCTGTTATTAAATTATGGAATTATAAAAATTAGTTTCCTTGAGGGTAGTTGTAAAATTATTTGACAAAGTGAATAATTATTTGAAAATGGGTGATTGTACAAATATTTTAAGTTGCTATAGTTTCTACCTTACTTATCATATTTTAAATCATAATTATAGTATCTAATTTATTATTTTTTCTATCTTTAGTTACGCAAAGGGTGTACGCAATACGCATATTTCTAAAAGTTGTAATGAATAAACAATTTTTTTTGATTATTGACTGCTTTGTGTATAGACAATATTATGATGAATGATTTTTTATTGTGTCAAAGTGCAGTGTTAATAATAAGACATATATCCTATATATACAGTATGCATGAAAAAAATACGTGTTTATTGACGTCAAGAAAGCAAAAACAAAAATCTAAATTAATTATGTCTGTTCTAAAATACATTTTTAACTTGTCCTATTTAGCACGTAGTTTTACGTAAACCTTTTAACGGAAATCACACATTTTCATGTTATTCATACTTTGCCAAAAATGTTTTAGTGATTTCATTACATCTTATGTTTGATATGATGAAAAACTGCTTTGAGAATTAATAATTTTGATTTAATAATAAGGCAAAGTTAAGAAAACGAACTATAGGTATTTTGATACATAATAAAAGTAATTGATTTATTTACAAGGTGCCGGCCGCATGCACAGACCTAGTAAGCACACGCCGCGGTCACTGCAGCTGTGGTTGACCAGGTTCGCGGTCATGGTACGAATTAAGCTGCACGAGCCACTTATGAAGGAAGCTGAACCGTTTGGTGATTTGAGCAAACCGGATATGTTTTATCAGGTTTGAATTTTTTTTTTAGAGTTACCATAGAGATAGACATTTTTTTCTTTCTTTTTATTACACCATAGACAGTCAAACCTCAAGTAAGATTTTAGTAATAGGTGTTAGTGAGAATATTAGCAAAACAAGTTTTGCTGTCAGTTTTCTCTATTCAAGTGATTCTATACATTAGTGTGCCACGCTTTTGGCAAATTTTTGTATGACAGGCTCAATTTTTTTTAGTTTTTTTGCCTGTGACTGTACTTAAAATGATATTTTTTCCAGTTCTATCCAGACACATACGAGAATCGAACGGGGTCCATCGCGCCATTCTCTCTCAGGCTGCTAATCGCTGAGCTGCCGGGGCATGTTGGCAAGCCGGAGGAAGCCATGGATAGGCTTTATGCTATGCTCAATATTATTAAGATGGTAAGTGATTAAAAAAAAATTGACGACGACTTTTATGTATTGTTAATAATCTTGGCTGAAAATTTGTATTTTTAGAAAATAAGAAAAAAGATTACAAATTTCAAAATTGGAACTTAAATCATTTATTCCGTCTTAGAAACTAATAGCTCACGTAACGAAATTATGCGTTATAAAAAGCATAAAAATTACCCCCTACGTTTTTTAGAATCTATAGTTTTTTTTCAATAATAGTGACTTATGTATGTATAACTTATTATGTAGATATAAGTAGGTACGTAACCAATGCGTCGCAGCCTAAAACATTACTCGAGACAGTTGATTAATATTATTGTTTTTAATAATTTTCAGATGCTCTCAAACCTGCAGGAAGGTAAAACAGAAGACGGTACAGGGATGCTGAGTTCCGAGCAAGATAAGATAGAATCTATCCGGCTGTGGAGCGGACGACAGACCAGGGTTCAACATTCTATAGTTAATTGTGCTATTGCTTTGAAGGTATACTTGTATGACTTTATAGCCTGACCAGGAAAATAAAAAACCTCGCCATGTTACGGAAAACGAATGGAACTAATTTCTTCTAATGGCAACAGTAACTTTAAAATGTCAAGTGTCTATTTCTGTCAAAGTTCGTTATTCGAAGCGTGGTGTAAGTTTGATTGTTTCTGTGAGATTTTTGTGCGTGACATGACTACACTCAGTGTTACTATAAGAAAAGCAATTAGAGCGCCATTTGTCCAGGTTTTTTATTTTCCTGGTCAGGCTTTCATTTATGATTATTATTATTATGTAAAGAATTTCTTTCTGAACATTTATACCCGACTACGCAAGGTGGGTGTTTTTCAAGTATGTATGTATGTCTCTCTTTTATTGGTACGCCCTACAGTCTAAACTCATTGACGGATATCATCGTGTAAGGTGTTATTGGAATAATCATCACATGGGCTACATTTTTTTTTAAAACGGCACCTCTAACCCTTTAAAAAAAAATTTTTACAAGGCACCTCTGACTTACCAAGAAAGTTCAGTAGTCAAATTTTTTATTTTTTATTTAACTACTTGTTGTGTGCCATTGATAGACTTTTATTTATATTTTTCAGGATTACAGACTGGCCAGTAAGATCCTGATATCGTTAAAAGATGAAGCGCCCAGTCCGATGCAGAAGCGCTCGCTAGCTAGCGCCCTCTGTCGGTTGCACTTGCTAGCGGGGAACGTGCGCGCTGCTTTAATACACGCCGCTGATGCTAAGGAAAACAGATTGCATATGTGAGTATGGAAATGTAGTGTCTTGTAGCGTTTACTCATGGAAATATAGTGTCTTGTAGCGTTTACTCATGGAAATGTAGTGTCTTGTAGCGTTTACTCATGGAAATGTAGTGTCTTGTAGCGTTTACTCATGGAAATGTAGTGTCTTGTAGCGTTGACTCATGGAAATGTAGTGTCTTGTAGCGTTTACTCATGGAAATGTAGTGTCTTGTAGCGTTTACTCATGGAAATGTAGTGTCTTGTAGCGTTTCTATAGCGTCTCAGTCTTTTTTCCCGACTGTGCTATAAGCTGTTTTGGCTGTAGAGCGTGCCAAAGACAAAGTTACCCTCCCCAAGAGCAGTCGGGTAAAAAGGTCTGAAGCAAATCACCAGTTGTTCTCAGGACAGTCTTGTATATAAAGTAATAACTTTAACAACATAATATGTTAAAGTTTGACGTTTTTCAAGTGAGCTAATAGTTTCTAAGACGAACTAAATAATTGAATTTGTACCCTACTTCCTACTAATATTATTAATGAGAAAGTTTGTAAAGATGTTTGGATATTAATATATTTGTATGTTTGTAAGTCCTTCACGCTCTAACCGTTGAACGGATTAAGCTGGAACTTGGCACACAAATAGTTTACATCCAGGAATAGGATATAGTACAGATTTCATCCCGATTATAGATTCCCTTGGGATAAATTCAATATTTTTTAAATTCCTCTGCTATAAATTCTCAATTATTGTATTGCAGGTGTCCTACTCCAGATGTAAGGGAGTACGTTGACCTTGGATTGATCGATATAGCCCATGGGAAATATCAGGATGCATATAACAACTTTGCCCGGGCAGCCGACCAGGAACCTACTAATATTATGGTCAGTATAAACTATATTACCTCTAGCAATAATACTATATTCCGTTTCAACGAATTTGATAAAAAAGTACACAATCTTACAGTGTCTTTTTATACTAATTATTGATTTAAAAATAAGACGGACACAAATTTTAAAATCTAAAGTTAAAACAAATTTCAGTTTACATTTAAATATTTTTTTAAATGAATAAGATGGATAAAAGTAGTGCCAAATGGATGCGTAATGGATAAAATACATAAATAATCTTTAACTCGGGGCGTTACTTATGCTTTATTTTACTTAAATCAGTCCACTCTATCAAAAGTTATTAAAATTTAAAGTTTGTATGGGACTTCTGATTATTTATTTTAACCTAAAAGATACACCAAAATTGATCATAAGAGCATCCTCAAATTTCTATTCCAGGTAGCAAACAACCTCGCAGTATGTTTGTTGTACATGGGTCGTCTGAAGGAAGCTATATCAGTACTACAGAAAGCTATCAATTCCGACCCAGAAAGAGGTCTTAATGAAAGTTTGTTGATAAACCTATGCACTTTATACGAGTTGGAGTCTTCTAAAACGCACGAGAAGAAACTCAATTTGCTACGAATGCTGTGTAAACATAAGAGTGATACTATACCTAATGTTGTTGAGTGTTTGAAGTTGGGATAGTATTGTTATTGATCTATAACTGTCCCACTGCTGGGCTCGAGTCTCCTCTCAGTGAGGGGTACAGGTAATTATGTAAGTTGGTATAGATAGGCCGTTCAAGTATTACGTAATGCTATTTGGAGTATTACATAAACAATACCTCATGTATTGTAAAATGTTATGATGCGTTACAGAGGTGGGAGGAGTCGAACAAGGCGTTACGTAAGTTTTTTGATTACTAAAAACTAGGGAATATAACTCTTCAAACTGGGCATTATGGCAACATTTTTAGATAAAAAGGCCATTTGTGTTACGTAACGTTTGAGGGGGAGGGAGGGTACAGAATAACGTCACCGCGCGTTACGTTTGTATGTATTCCCCGGTGTGATAAAAAATTGCATTACGTAATACTTGAATGCTCACTAATTGTGATCGAACTTTAGGTAACATCGCTTGATAATCTATAAATGTAGTTCCCATGAACACTAATCAAATTCATTATTGTAATATTATGTTTGTTAGCAGTAGAATTATGAATATTACTAAAGTATAAACAGTATTTATTATAGTTTGTATGATTCAATTCTATTACATTATTGAAATAAAAATTTTCTTTTTTGTAATGGATACTTATTTTTTACCCTACCCGCTATCTCTACAATTTTTATTTTGAATTTGTATTTAGAGTTTAAATTAAAAAAGTTTTCAGGAGATATCCAGACAGTTCTGTTGTATTAAAGGGCCCCTAATTGACGTGACCAAGGGCCCCCGTAACCCTAAGAGGGCCCTAACAGCAAGCCAACTAGCTAAAATTAACAAGGATGCAAGGAAATAAATTAAAACTACAATATATCAGATTAAAATTACTCGACATATTATTGAAAAATTGCTTTCCAAAGGTATTCTTCATAGTATAATCTGTCATTCATGATCACTTGAAGAGCAGTTCATTTGATACGATGACTTGCTAAATTGGACACATCAGAGCAACAGTAAAATTCCCTTTAAAAAATTCAATCCAATGTTTAGAAAATTCTAAGGCCCGAAAAGTTTTACTATAAGGGTGAGTACCCACTGGTTCATAAGGGTAGTTTGATTTTTTAGACATTGCTATGAACAATTAACATGACACTAGTGAGAACGCAGTATTGGATACAGTACCTTGCAATTTTCTAGACGTGATAATTAACTGTTTCATGCAGGAATTTTCTTCGGGCTAGTGGTTGAATTTTTTTAAGTTCCTACCCACTTTAAAATATGAGTTAAGTGCCTATCTCAAAGGGTTGAGAATTATTTTAATGGATGGTCTATATAAAAAGAGCTTAAAGGGCCCTGTAAGTCTAGATGACAATTTTAAATGATAACACGATTGATATACGCGACTTCTATCTACCCTCAAGTCAAAGCTGTTGCATTCTAATGTATCCAAAAATTAATACTGCAAATACTTCGAAATCAATACAGTCAATATGAAAATATTCCCATAATTTTCTGCTAACTGTACTTACTTCGAAAATCAGTACTAAATTATAATTTGCTAATAGCTCAATAAACAAAAATTGTTCTAAATAGTCCAAGGACCAACTCATAATTATGTACAACTGACCTTATTATTGACATTACAATTAATTTCCATCATTAAATTGAGTATTTGACTCATTTGCCAGTTATATTGTCGCATAATTTAGAATTTATCATTGTGTACATGTTCATTGCCTCATTAACGAAATAATGATTAAGAAAATTAATTACCATTATCTACTAGGTACTTAACACCAAAAAAGATAATTATGGCCCAAATATTCAAATACCTAGTGTAAATATAAACAAAATGCAATATTCTATCCTGATCACTTTTCATATACATAACAACATAATGTACAAATATTTGAAAAAAAAAATGATTCGCATTTCATCATCATGCTTTATCAATATGAGGGTATTTACAAAATCATCAATTGTATAAACTGTACATGATTACACAGAGAAAATTTTGAAATAGGACCTTATTACAATGATTGCAATGTTCTTTTATTTATGAAACAATATGTAATATAATTATCAAAAATACTACAATCAAATCCAGTAATTTTTTAAAGAATTTTGTGTTTCTCTTCTCTGAAAATATAGCCTGAATTTTCACTATTTTCTGTGTGTAGTATTTGGAGTTAATTTCGTTTTATATTTTTTAACAATCATCAATTTAAAATACACTGATATAGCCTTGGCATTTTGCAAGACGTCAAAATTGGGTGGCTTGCCACGACACGCCAAATTATTTAGGTTTTTTTTTTCTCTATTTATTTTGTGATTATCATGCATTTAAAAAATTTTAGGACTTCAAGCATTTCTTTATCTCGTTTTTTATAAATACATTGCTAGTAACGGTACCTACATTGCTATACGCTCCTAGTTTAATTAGTGAATAAGTAATTCATATCGCCAAAAATGTCCTACATTGAAATTTTAATTTCTCATTTCATAATTTACTCGGAATATATTAAGATTATTGATTACTTTTGGTTTTATATTAGGTACTCAATCACATAAAGAACGTGACTGTAATGATAGTTTCTATTGTCTCTTTCGAAATCTGATTTTGTATAAGTGTTAAAGAGGGATGTAAGAAATAAATGAGTAATTTTTATTCTCAATGTGTAACAAATGGAATAATACATACATATTCGATATTACATGACCTATGAATGGCGATTAATCAAAGACTTCAAAATAGGATGGGTGATTGTAGATGGATATTTTTAATGAAAATGTTTTAAATTAAATACCGTACTAAAAATTTTGGTGAAGACAAATTCATTTACTTTGTAGCAACATGCAAAACAGAAATGGAATTTTTACTGATGTTTTAGGCATTTCAATGTGTTTTAAAATACAAAACTCTTGTGTAGACGTGAAATTAAAAATAAGAAAAATATTTTATCATGTAATCGAATATGCGTATTCATAACATCTAATCTATTAATGTGGGGTTTTTTGCAATAAAAATCACTGAAGTTTGGTACAATATTAAGGGTACATTGAATTTATTACAATCCTGTACCTATTACAGCGGACTTGATTAAGAAAAATTGTCCATTTGCGCCTTCTTATTACTAGAACTTAGTGCCACATCAAACATTTACATAATTTGTGAAAAATTTAACCAATGGCAAGTGGTTGTGGCTAAGATGTCTTTTAGCAACAATATAAAGTTGTCCTTTAACAATTGGACTAATTTTCACTAGAGTATCATGCAGTTTTAGTAACCAAAAAACATTCTAAACAAACTTAAACTGGGTGGTGATGATTAAAAATCTAGTGGCAACCCAAAATTCATCAAATCATGTCACATTTTATATATCAATTTTAATAATGTTTCATATTCGAATCCGTCTGCCAAATCATGAGGTAGGTAGGAGCTATTATCAAAACTTTGTTTGTGCAGACAAGATGAAGCACCAAATCAGTTATTACAAACTGTAGTTAATTTCTTTGAGAAATCTGACCAATGAAACTTTTTTACACTAATCACTAATAGGATACAAGTGCTTTTGGGTTAGGTCAAAAAATAAAATATAATGTTAATATTGTGAATGAAAATTAAAGCATCCGAAAACGTCTTAATTTAAGTTAAATCAAAAAATTGTTACATCTGTGTTGCCATAATAGAAAATGTTAATTTTTAAATAAATCTATCAACAAAAAAATCAGTTTTTTTTTCTTTCAACTTTTTTCTAATATAGTCGAAAGCCAATTGAATACTTTGAAATGCATCCTGCATTTACTGTTTAAATTGATGCATTTCAGTTATCAAAATAGTACAAATAAACTATCTCGTATTTCTACAGCCAACACAAGCTCAATCATTATTTAAATTGAGTAAATATTTTCAAAGTAAGCGAGGCATTTTCGGAGCCATTTGGCATCAATCCAAGTTCAAGGTGACGATGCAAACATTCGTGTATCCCTGTTCTTATATAAAAGCTACAAGCCTATGCCAATATTTATAGCTTTCATTCACAACAATAACATTTACCGATGTTAAATCTATGCTGGATTCAAATACTGATTACTATGAAAGAAATTAATTCATTTCACTCGAGTGGACAAATGAGTCTAGACTATACTATATTTACAAAAGCAATTTGTTACACTTACAACAGTTATAGTTGCAAATTTAAAAAAACTTTCAACTCTAACCGTTACAAGCCTCTTAAACATAATGTGTAATATTACAATCATTCAAACCACAATTCACAATTCCCGACTGGCAGACAGATACAATTACAAATGAATCATAAATTACAGGTTCAAATCATTAATTAATGATTAATGATAATGAGTATTGATCATGTTAAGCATCATCATTAGCACTTATTGCTTACACTAGATGTACTTGAACCTTCTAATCTTAACCTATGGGACATTACACACCTATAACCTCAGACCAAATTAGTATTACTATGGCTTAAAATAATATAATAGTATCATAATGATAACATGCATAAGTATGATTGGTTTTCTTTTTAATTTACACATTATGTAATGAATTTGTAGTTTATCTCTTTGTGATGTTTTTTAGACATTACACTATCACCTACCGTTATCATAGCTTGTAATTTAATACAATTGTCTTGTAAAAGTCAAGATTATTTGACCCGAATTTAGTGATACTTTATTTCAATCATAGCCTTTCTTTTAGAGTTTGAATTACTGGAGCTGTGTTTTGCAACCTATAGTTTTTAGGTTTTGTGATGTATAATTTATGTGTGTTTATATTAACATATGGAATTCTAGTGTTAATGATCATTGGAAGTCCTTGAACTAGACTATTTATAGGTCATTTATAACACCAAATTGAAATGGTTAGTGAGTTTCTGTTTAATTTTTCTGTAATAAGTACAAGTAAATCTTAAATCAAAGATTTGGAACATGCATAATATATAGATTATGGATTTGATTTTCATTCTTTTATTAACATGTTTCCTAAGTATATAAGACATGTTTTTAGAAATAACTATTATTGAAGATCCTATATTTATGATATCAAGATCATCGTACAAGAATTAGAGGTAGTACAATTTTAAGCCACAATAATGCTGATTAATCCCCAAAATAGACAAAGAAATAGACCATACCGAGCTGCCATAGCCTAAATATAACGCTTCTTGGTATGTTTTGTAGAAAAAAACTGGGTTCAAGGGACTATTTACAAAAAAAAGAAATATCACAACTAACTTTTACAATAATTGTCAGGTGGAGATTGAATTACACTAATAAGCGTCATCCAAAATTTGAGGTCAAAACATACACCAAAAGCGTTAAACAGATAACTATAGACGGTTCCTTACATTCTTAACACTATTTTCAATCAATTTGATTAGTTTATAGACAGGAAAAAGAGATTCCTGGGATGTATCCACACACATACGTCACAATCAGTTTGTCAGTAAAAAAATATAGTCAACTTTTGAATTGCCTCAACTAATAGGAGTCAAAAAATTATGTGTATCTAAATTCATAGATGAAATTCAACCAATGAGACGGACATGTGTGAAACACGCCTTAGTCTAACAATCTGAACACAATACTTTGTCAATAATAAAAAATGTCAATTCAAAAACCGCCCATAGACATCTTAATGTTATTATTGCATAATTCTCGTACTTATCACCCCTAGTGGGAACATATTTTCAAGGCAAGCCGCCCTATAACTAGATTTCGTCAAGTACACGATTTAACAGTAGTCACTGTGATGTTTATTAATAAATAATAAGTCCGCTTACACACTATATAGTTTGAACGGAAGATTGTTCACAACCGGTTACGACGGTTCCTTAAAGCCCTAAGGCGCGCTCGGCGCGACTTTGCGGATTAAATGTCGCCATTTTGACTAATCCCGATCCTCTTGATGAATTCTTCCTGGAGCATTACCGTCTTAATCATGTTTGGATGAGGCCCGTATGTGAGGGTCTGATCGGGCGTCGAACAGTACTGTTGAGTGCCATCAGTGAGTATCACACCTTGTCCATTGCTTAAAGAACCAGTGAACTCAATAGAGTTCCAGTATGATTCACTAGGAGATGTGCTATTTACACCCGGTGGCGGAGCAGCAGGCGCTCCTGTGTACCTAAAGTATGGGTTCTTCAAATCCAATGTGTTCGATGATGTGATGTTTGTGCCTTCCAAGTTCATTTCCATCGTAACATCATAGCTCTGTCTCTTGTTCGCTAATAATAAAACGCGACCGGTGAGTGCTTGTCCTTGTTTAGCGAAAATTGGCGTTTCTAGTAAACACCGAACCTGGTACCAATGTGTCAAAGGCTCCGTCGGCGCTGTAGACAGCCATATGTGTTGTGTGCTGCCTGCGAATAGAACATCGAACCAAAATGCCAACCCATGGCATGTACCAGACTGTGTCAATTCAAATCTGAACGGAACCTCAATACGATGAAGATCAGTCTCATTAGCATTGAGAAAGTCTACGACATGCCTCACAGATCTCGCCATACAGATACGGACATCAAATGTATCTACAATAGGCTGCCTGAAGTATTCCTTCATAGCTGCAGTACGTAATGCACTAAGATCTACACCATGGAAGCAAGTTTGGTACCAGAAGTTTGCTTTGTTATATTGTTCCATGAAAAGAGCATCGTCTGTAAATGGAGCTATGTGCAAGTCTCCCCGAGTGGGATACATATTGCCATTAGGTTTTAACCATTTCTTAGCATGCAAGTATGTTTCTAACATACGCTCATTGTATAACATATAGCCCATAGGTTCAGATATAATCACGTCGACAGTCTCTGGAAGCTCAATCTCTTCAATTTTACCCGCAACGACTGTGATACGATCGTGCAAGCCGTTCGCTCGAACTAACGCTTGGGCATGATGGGCCATGTTGCTTGCTTCAACTGCGTACACTTTCCGCGCTCCCGCCTGAGCCGCGAAAAAGGACAGAATACCTGATCCCGCGCCGACATCTAACACCACTTTATTCTTAAAATCGTTTATATTCGATAATATCGCACGCTGATACGTGCTCGTTCTCACGTAGTCCTGCATCATATTTTGCTGTTGACTCAAGTACCCGTAAAACTGAAAATACTGCATCGCCGACGAGTCTTCCGTTCGAACGGTGAACACCGACGACGATCGACCAGCTTTGATTTTGCTGACCAGCAAATGGAAGTTCTGACAATCCACATCGGACGCGAACTTGAAAAATAATGTCTCATTGTCGATCGTAAAGATGTAAGACTGGCCAGCGACTCGTGAACACTCACTCTGGTTGTGGACGGGAAACTCAAGCACCTCCTGGGCCAGAACGGGATCCGCACGTATCACTTTAACACTTAGGCCCTGCGGGTCGTAATCCACGTTTACGTTTGTAGGGAAATTGAAGCGCGGTGCTAGGGCACCGTCATTGTTGACGGCTGAAACCGTCACCCCGCGAAACGTGTTCGCCATTTTTTAAACAACACGATCACGATACTACTGTTTGGGTATTATGCACGCGCGTACGGGCAAACAAAGAGAAATGCCGTTGAAAAGTTTTTAGGAGGCCGGTGTAAAATCGATCACTCACAAACTTCCTCCCTCTTTTTATCTATGGTTGTGGCGGCAGCAGCGTGCTGTTATTTTTTTTCTAGTACAAATAGATCATAGATTATTTAGTCGCACAGCCAAAAGCACCTTGTTAAAATTATATCTTTCGAGCACTTAAATTTTTTATTTAGCTAAAATTACTGCTAAAAATTAAAATTATAATGCAAAAGAATGTAAATCGAAATCCCTGAGGACCCAAGTACTGTACAAAGTCTGCGAAGACCTCAGTATGAAAAAAATAAATATAAAATAAAAAAACAAAAAACGTGATTTTGTTTGATTTCTAGGGTAATTGGTAAATCAATTTTTGAGGAAGAACAGCGAATTGATGATTTTATTTTGCTTATGAATTGCGTATATCCTGTGCATATATCTTTATTATAATCTACGAACTGGCTTAAAGGACTCGTATCCAAGCCATAAACCTTAATAAAAAAAAATATAATCTACGAATAAAAATAATCTTTTATATCTGTAGTATTAATCAATGTCATGTCGAAATGTCAAATCCTTTACATCAAATCAATCAGATCAGTGTCAAAGTCAAAATCACGATGATTGATTGAGGTTAAAAAAGTTGCGAGAAGTTGAACAAGTGTTTAAATTAAATTAAATAACTATGTCTAAAAAGATTAAATCCTTAAAATGGGAGTCGGTTCCTCTAGATGGGTTCCCAATCACCATGGATCAAATGCAAGGTTTTGTCGGTTTAGAGGAATGCACTGATTATGGCTTGGATAAAGAGCCTAAGAAAAACACCCGCAAGGTAGTTACTTATTACCCACTTTTTTGGAAAAAAATAATTTAAACCGTAATATTAAAACAGTACGTGGATAATGTATTGCATTAATTCGCTACATATTAGACCTGATTTAATTGAAAAACAGACTTTAATATTATTTTGTTGTATATTTTAATCATCGTACTAGTTCCATTATTATCTGCTGTGCTTTTTTGTTTATGCACCTAACCATTATTGTCAGATTCTTGATATTTAGACCCCAACACGCGGCCTCCTCTATAATATTTACATCTCAAAAATAACACTGATTAGAATTTATTACTAATTCATGGTTCTATACTTTCAGAAAAAACAAGAAAAGAAACGGAAGGTTACCAATGACCCACCATCTCTAATACCTCAAAAACGGCAGAAATTAAGTAATGGTTTTATAGTAGAAGATTGCAATACTATCACTCCATCCTTAACCAATGCTATAAAAGAAGAAAATGGAACACAGGTGAAAAAAAACAAAAATAAGAAAGAAAAAAACAATAAACCTAATACAGATACAGAAAATGCAACACAAAAAGATATAAAAGGTGTAGAAAATAATAAAAAACAAAGAAGAAAGTTAGGTGATAATTTGACTGACACAATATCAAATTTAACACCTGAAGATATGCTAACATGGGCTGAATTTAAGTTGCCAGATGAAATATTGAAAGCATTAGCAGAATTGGGCTTCAAACAACCTACTAAAATTCAGCAGTTGTCTTTGCCAGCAGCCATACATGGTAATATTCTTGTTATACATTATATTTCGACCCTTCCTATGTATATTATTGTATTGCATTTAAGTTTGTTTTTCCTTTACCTTATTACCACCTTGTACGAGGTAATATGATTCTATCTGCAGAGGTAAAAGTGATTGCTAAATTTATGTATTTCTACATAAATTCGAATATGCTATGTATTGTATCTTTGTCTGTCCAAGACTTTAAAATCCTGTAAAATTGAGATTTGTAGTTTCCCATGCTAAACACAGGGGGGGTTATTTATAGCTCTTTAAAATTGAAATAGGGGTCATGACAGTATTGTTGTAAGTAGTATTTGAGTAATTAATAAGTCCCTTAGGAAGAGTAAGTAAAGCTCTATCTACTTATAGATACTTACATATTTACTTATTCCTGATTGAAATTATTTTATTTTCAAAGGTCGAAGAGATATTCTTGGGGCGGCTGAAACTGGAAGTGGAAAAACATTGGCCTTTGGTCTCCCAATCCTATCAGGAATAATGAAATTGAAAGAAAAAGCTCAAGCCAAAGGTTTAGATGTTTATGAAATTCCATACAAAAAGACTTCAGTAAAAAAGAAAGACACTGAAGTTAGCAAAGATAAACCAAAAGTAGCAAAAAATAAAGAAAAGAAGAAACAAATGAATAAAAATAAAGAGTCTTCAGAAGATGGTTATAGTTCTGATGAAGAAGCAGAAAAAACAGGGTTAAAAGATGATGAATTTCTAGAAGAATATGAAGTACCAATAAGAAAGAGAGCAGAGTCAATTGATGAAGGAAATGATAGTGGTGATGATGACAATTATGTTCATCTTTCGGAAATGGTAGATTCTGATGATTTAGCTAATTCTACTGATGATGATGATCCAGATGAAGATGATGGTGCTGATGAAGATGATCAAGAGTTAGGTGATGATATTGATAGCAATAATGAGGAAGATGATAGTGAAAAAATTGATGAAGAACTTGATGGTATTGATGAAGTTGATACTAATAAGAAACGCAAAAGGGGTAAGTTTCGATTCCATATTAATATGTAACTATTAAAAGGAACTCAGATTTTATTGATGGATCAGGCAGATTGTTAATAAGACCTAATTAAATTTCATCTGAATTTAAAATTAATTCATTTATGTGCATTATTTATTTCTTTAAAATGTTACAACAATATCTAAAAGTAAGATTTTTAAAACAGCTTTCAGTCTAATCTAAATTAACTGAAATCCTTAAAGACCTATGTTATAATGATACCAGATACAGTTTTAGTTACCTGACAATAAGGGTCAAGTTACATTGAACCATCAGTGGCTGTCTGTAAAAAGTACAAATAATTTTGACCTCTATGTACACATAATAAAATTCGAACTTAAATCTATTTTACCAAGCATCAATCTAAAATTTAAATCAAGACTGTAGTATCTTATGTTAGATTCTATAACTTGTCTTATGTTAGAAATACATCTTACTTCTTATACAGGTATAGGATGTGTAAAAGTAATAGATGATTTGGAGCTACCAGGAAATGTAGTGGTGAAGACAGGCAAACCATTGTATGCTCTCATTCTCACACCAACCAGGGAGCTAGCTATACAAATTAGCAGACATTTGATTGCCGTAGCAAAATATACTGGTAAGTTGTGATTACTTTGGTATCAGACTGTGTAAAGGTACTTTTTTCGAGTCTATGTATGTATGTTCATTGATTTGGTACATTTTACAGCCGAAATGGCTTCATATATTTCAATATTTTAAGGTGTCATTTGATTCCTCTAGATATAGGTTAGGTATATAATTTTTGCCATTTTTTAATTTTCAAATCATTGTTAATATAACATTACTATTTATTTCTTTAAACATTTATGTGATTAATAAAAGGTAAACCGTAGGATAAACCAAATTGCTTAACTTTGTGAGTGCTAAAACAATAGTTTATATTGTACCTAATTACATAGATAAAAAAATCATATTGCAATAACTAATAATTAGTGACACTTTTTACTTTTACAACTAGTCCTTTTACATCCCTACTTATATTGTAAATGCAAAAGTAACTCTGTCTGTCTGTCTATCTGCTACGCTATATCGCCTAAACCACTGAGCCGATCTTGATGAAATTCGGTATGAAGATAGAACTGAACTTGGGAAAGGACATAGGATACTTTTTATCGCGAAAAAGTCGCGCGATATAACCGAATTCCACACGGGCGAAGCCGCGGGCGGAAAGCTAGTTTACTATAGTTTGATCTCTAAATAAATATCACCCAATTCAAGTAAGGTTTCTACACCCAGGTATAAGGATAGCAACAGTAGTAGGCGGTATGGCAGCGGTGAAACAGGAGAGGGTGCTCCGGTCTGGACCCGAGGTGGTGGTGGCGACTCCGGGCCGCCTGTGGGAGCTTATCACACAGGGACAGCCGCATCTGCAGCAACTGGCTAGTGTCAAGTATGTATCGGAGTTTAGAAGACAGTCGATTGTTAGAGCTACTAAAAGATGATTTTACCCGGCTTCACAAGAATGATAATTTTTGGAGTGTATGTATATGTGTATATATGTATACCTCGTTTTTTTCGTCGTGATATAAAAGGTAAACAATCTTGGCACAACTATTATTTATTTCATTACTTTAAAAAAATATTTAGAAGTATACAGAAATTTCTTTTAACATTAAATTGTTGTTTATTCTTTAGTTTTTTTAATCTTGTGTCTGTATTATTTTTAAATCGAGAAATACAATAAAAAGACAGTGTAAGATTGTTTCCTTTTATATCACGACGAAAAAAACGAGGTATACGTACGTGTACGTGCGTGCATGCGTATGTGCGTGCTTACGTACGTATTTATGTATGTATGCATGTCTATTTATCTAGCGCGCCCTATAGTTTATACTACTTGACAGATTTCAACATTGGGTTTTTCTCTTGAGAGGGTTAGGTTTTCTCTTGACAACGTTGGATTCGTCTCTTTAGAGAAAGTGATATAGGTAATGGATTTTTAAAAATACCACCAATTTTTAAGCAGTCGGGTCTTTTATTTTTCTTTAAATGATCACTAGTTAACTTATTAGAATTTCCTACTTTTTTACTTCTAATTGTTTTCTTTATTCAAGACACTTCATTACATCCATTGGAATTGCAAAATATGCATTTAATATGGAAAGAATACTAACACCCAAAAAATTCAAACTTTCAAACAAATTTCCAAACATTTGAACATCATAAATAGATCACAAACCAATATTAATCCCCAAAAAGCTCAAAGAAATACGCCAAAATTTCAACATCATAAACCTTCATCCCATATTTCCCATCAGGTTTTTAGCTATAGACGAGACAGACCGTATGATAGAACGTGGTCACTTCGAGGAGCTGACGCCGTTACTGGAGCGACTGAATGCTGACGACAGCCAGCGGTCATCACGACAGAACTTCGTGTTCTCCGCCACGTTGACCATGGTGCATGATCTGCCCTCGCATATGAAAGGAAAGAAGGTATGGTTGGGAAGAAAAACTACATTTAATGGGGATTTCAAGTTCTAGGGTGTTAGTTTTTGACACTTCTTTACCCAACTTTGCTAAGAGGGTATTTAAAAAAAAATTACAAGCATATGTATATGCGCATGTATTTACGTACGTACGTGCGTGCATGCGTGCGTGCGTATGTGCGTGCGTGCTTACGTTCGTGCATGCGTATGTATTTATGTGTGTCCTTTCTTTAGAGCGCTTTACAGCGCAAATAGCTTGACATCTGAGTTGTCATTAGATTCGTCCCCATTGTGGAAGTGACATAATTTATAATTTTTTTATAATACTTCCACGATTTTTATTAACAATTGCAAATTTTTTGATGTGCCAAAAATATGACCGAATTATCGGTTAATGCTGTTTGGCATTAGTAACGGTGAAAAATAGCACATTTAACTCTTTGCTGCTCTAAGTAGTGTGTTTATTAGCGCGTTAATTAAGGAGCTGGAGGATAATAATATGGAATTTAATTCAAACTTTTAAATGCATTATTCGTTTTTAGGTAACAAAAAGAGGTAAGATCCTGAATAGAAAGATCGAGAAGATGACACCGCAGCAGAAAATCAAGAAGTTAATCAACTTGGTAGGAATGACTGAACCCAAGGTTGTGGACATCACTACACAGAACCTAGGTTAGTAACCCGTACTCGCTTCGCTTCGGTTACCTTTAACTTTGATTCGCGGTGATCACTTACCATCAGATGACACGTATGCTATTTTTCCTGTCCTAAAAATATTGCTTACATTTCGTCGATATAATGCCTTTAATAAAAATAATAAAATGTGATCATTAAGTCATAATAACAATCTAGTAATTAATTATACAATATTTCCATAGTGACGACCCGTATGGCTCAATGTTTACCACGCCCGCGCCTTATCGACGTTCAAAGAGTCCTGGATTCGATTCCCAGCGGGGCCGAAATTTAAACGATGAATTTAAATCTCTGTTCTTGGTCTGGGTGTATATTTGTGTCTTTCTGTGTCGTCCATGGCACCCACAACACAGAGAATCCTATAGGGCTATGAGTATATAGCGTTATTTTTTTTTATAGGTACAGCGGAGACATTGACAGAATGTAGAATAGTTTGTGCCATGGAGCATAAGGATGCGTATCTGTACTATGTTTTAAAGATGCATCCGGGGAGAACTATTGTCTTCTGTAACTCTATAGGAAGTGTTAAAAGGTATGTACTTAAAATGTAAATTTATATCATTTATTGTCTCTTAGGAACTTATATTTCCCTTAACGCACGTTGAATATTTCATAAAATAAAATATTTTAAAAATAATATTTACATAAATAAAAGTTGTTATTAATTTATCAATGTCTCATTTCATAGTACTCGTAATTCCTTGTTTTGATAGACAATACCTGTCATATCATCGACTTTATGAAAAAAAAAAACTTAAGCCTAAGTAAGCTAGTTTAGAAAAAAAACTTACAAATAAAAACTTACTCGACATTGATTTAAAAACTGCTTCTTAAAATGTAAAACTGCAAGAATGTATCATTGAAACATGTATATAAACTTATAGCACAAGAAAATATGTCTGTATTTCAGATTAGCGCAACTATTTACAATACTCAAGTGTCGCCCCCTACCGCTGCATGCGAGCATGCCGCAGAGGCAAAGATTGAAGAATCTTGAGAGGTATGTATAAGTATGAAATAAACATTATTTAACATTCTTGTTTTGCTAAGATACTTACTGTAAATAAGTTGACACTGACTTGTTTTTAAATTTTCATAATAGAATGACATGAAAATTACTTTTTTTTGTTATTTTCATATACAGATATTATTACAACAGAATATTAGTGTTTTTTGTGTATAAAAATATATTTTTCTATCATTTCACGTTTAGAAAAGATCACAAAAGTATAGTCATTCTAGAATTTTTTTAAATACTATTTCGATGAAAAATCTGTATTTTCTCTTATTTTCGCGTGTAAAAACTACCCTAACAGAATTATAATGCCTCATAATTTGAAAAAATATAGGTTTTCGAACTGAAAATTGTTTGTTTCTGTTATTTTCAGGTTCCGAGACGA
>LGAG01000066.1:265002-275855 GCA_001278395.1 Lerema accius
TCTACTTCCGCCTGTTTCCCTGACGCCCTCTAAACTAGGGAAAATCCGGGAAAACCCAGATAACCGGTAACCCTACAAAAAACTCAACAATACACTTTTATTACATAACTGTAGGTAGCTACACATTCGCACGCGGTATGTTTTTACTGCTACTACTCGTCTTGCGGTAAGATTTTTTATTCTATCAATATAGCAGGGTTCGTAGACTTTAGAAATAACGACACACCAACCAAATACCATTTATTTTATGGAACCGCATATCTTGACCTTTTTGGGCTTTTAAATATTATGTGAGATATTTTAAACTTAAGTAATTTTGGCGTTACCCTGATGACTGTTCTCTGGAACTCCTAGTTTCCGAGTAACCTTCTTTGGGAATCCTTGGTCTATAGATATAGATTAATACTTACGTGAAGGGATCGACTTTGACTACCTAATGTAAGCATACACGGGCTTGAGTTTTTGTTTGTGCATGCTTAAAGTTTAAGGCGTGGATATACGTGAATTGGTTTTTTTTCCGCAGGATTTACTCCTTCGGCATAGTTATTTAGTACCTACAATTAAAAAAAAAGTAAGTATTACATAATTATGTTAGTCTACGGAATACGCTCTGCGATCTCGCCTCGCAGACATGAGGTCAATTGCGTATCGATGCCTTAAGCGGAAACGAAATGCACCAAGCTCAATTTATTCTACATTATAGTGTTATAAATTCATTTAATTTATAAAATAAATCAAAGCTCACATAGGCTCACACAAACATTATTTGGTTACTCGGTCAATAATTCGTTATATACTCCTTTATTCTGTTCTTAAATGTACGTGCGTACCTGTGTGTTGTCTTTCAGTGTTCTATCCAAGTCGACATGGGCGGCTCAAGAGCGGAATTTCCCCCCGGGATTCAAATTCGGGGCTGCTACATCATCTTACCAGATAGAGGGCGGTTGGAATGCAGATGGTGAGTTAATAATGCGCATATCACACACACACACATACACACGTCTCTCTTTTTGCGACAGGGGTTAAATGATACAATTATTTGTGTCTAATTATATCTAACGTTAAACCTGCACACCTGAGAGTTCTCCATAAAAGTTCTCAAAGGTGTGTGAAGTCTGCCAATCCGCACTAAGCTAGCGTGGTGGACTATGGCCTGTAGGTACCCCTCACACTGTGAGAGGAGACCCGAGCCCAGCAGCGGGACATTCATGGGTTGCAATGATGATACCTAACGTTGCTTAATTCCAGATAAATCGGAGAGTATTTGGGACGTATTCACTCATACACTTCCGGAGAAGATTGTTGATCGTAGCAATGGCGATGTTGCCTGCAACTCATACAACCAATGGGAGAGAGATGTCGAGTGTGCTGCAGAATTGGGCTTGGATTTCTACAGGTGAATGACCTACTTAATAATGAGCCTCCCTTCAGGAGGCCTAGAGGATCACTACGTTGCTTCAATACGGATTAATGAAGGCGTTAGTGGCCAACCCTAGTGTCAGAAGTTTTAATCTTAGTCTTTGGATTCTTACAGGCAAATAAAATGGCTATTATTTATTTTCTCAAGTAACTAACTTACTGTCCCGTTTGGCGACCGAAAAGTAATCGAAGAAAGCATTAATTTTCCCCCAAATTCGCTAGGTTTTTACCTGGATTGTGTCAGTATTGTGCCTACTAGCAAGTGACTCTCGCATACGTTCTTAGATATGTTCTATTCGGGCTCTTGTGTAACTACAAAAAGCAAAAAAACGTAACCTCAAATCTCTACACAAAAAAATTAAATAAATGCAGTCCAATTTAATGTCGTTGCGTAATGGCACAATTAAATATTGATTAACAAATTTCTAGGTTCTCCATATCCTGGCCTCGTATACTCCCAACAAGTTTTCCCAACAAGATAAGTGAGGCCGGAACAAAGTACTATAATAATTTGATCAATGGTCTTCTCGCCAAAGGAATCGAACCTGTCGTTACGATGTACCATTTTGACCTTCCTGAACGGTTACAAAAGTTAGGTATGTATTTCTAAGATAGTGTGCCAATATAGGATACAATAGTGTTTCTAAACCATTGGTCTGCAGACCATTAGTGTGTCCTGGATATACCCGAAGTGGTTCGTCGAGCTATAGTGGCCTTTGAATGTACCCAATGTGGTCCTGGAAGCCATCCTAATAATACTAAAACACCCCTAAACCTTACAAAACTTTTCTATCAAAATTCAAAATAATTTATTCATGTAGGTATCAATGATACACTTATCAAACATTTTTTTTAATCTACCCCCATTTCGTAAAGGTGCTTTAATGAAGGAGGAGAAAGAGGAAAGAAATATCAATCAGGATTGCTGTTTTATTAATTTAATCATTTTTCCAGGGGGTTGGGCAAACCCGTTAATTGCTGAATGGTTTTCGGACTACGCAAACGTCCTCTTCACCCTCTTTGGAGATCGCGTCAAGGCCTGGATCACGATCAATGAGCCCATGGCTATTTGCGATGTGGTTTACACAATTGGCTTTTTGGCCCCTCCCATAGTCGATGCTGATGTAGGAAGACTTATTTGCATCAAAAACCTTCTGTTGGCTCATGCGAAAGCATACAGGATTTATGATGAAGAGTACAGAGCCAAATATCAAGGTCAGTTTTTGAGCTAAATTTACAAACGTAGCATAAAATAAGCATGTTTGACATGATTGTTTTGTTTGTTAAATTTTTTATTTTTTATTTTTAATCCTTGATGATTCAAGTCCGACTATTGCCAGCTTATGATGAATTTTACGAATGGTAACTTCCATTTTTTAGGTGAAGTAGGGATCACTAACCATTTCATGTCGTTTGAGGCGGATTCTGAAGAGAATGAAGAGTTGGCTGAAACACTGCGGCAACTATCGGTTAATATTTAAATTAATATTTTAATGCTTAAAGACTATGAAAACTACCTACTTATAAGTATTATTATTATGTTTAAATAAAATAAAAACCGACGCATTTTATCATTAACCGAAGATAAGAAAACTAATAAAGACATCAATATTCTCTTTCAGTGCGTTTTTTAATTTTGAGACGTCACTAAAGTATATTTCAGACATTCGGTTATACTTTCCCATTCTCACCCCCATATAGAAAATTAGATTCTAAAATTATTATTTTTTTCTGTGCAATACTGTAGTGTGGCATGTACTCTCACCCAATATTTTCTGAAGCCGGTGGCTGGCCTCCATCAATTGAGAAATACTATTCAGAGAAAAGTAAAGAGGAAGGATACCCGCGTTCAAGGTTGCCAGCTTTCACCAAAGAAGAAAAGGAATTGATTAGAGGTACTTTTGAAATGGCTACTTTTGAAATTACTAAAAATTATTAAGAGTCTTTTCTCTTGACTTGTGTGTGTATGTTTGTGTGGGATATGTCTGTGTGTCAAATACATGGCAGTTTAGGTAATAATACATTAATTTCTGAATTGAATGCGTTATTATATTTCAAATTCGTATGTGCCTGCATAATTATAAAAAAAGATCCAAAAGTGACATGTATAGTATAAATTAAACAGTAATGTAAAATATTTTTACGTTTTGTAATAATGTTTGCATCTATTAAGAGAAAATGTTTATGTATTTCAGGATCATGCGATTTCCTAGGCTTCAACCACTACTCCAGTCGTATAGTCCAAAAGGCTAAACCTGGGGAGGAAGTGGGAATCTGGCCGATTAGTGGTTCCGCGGAATTTAATGCACACTTGATCACCAAACCTGAGTGGCCCCGGGGAGGTTCTTTTTGGTTTGCGGTAACGTATTCTACGTAATAGTCTAGTGGTTTGAAGGTTGGTCTCCCGAACGGGGATTCCTTGGTTCAAACCCCACGGCACGTACCTGTCATAGATACTAATTATCACTTCAAGGATAACATCGTGAGGAAACCTGCAGAGAGTTCTCCATAAAGTTCTCAAAGGTGTGTGAAGTCTGCCAATCTTCACTAGGTCAGCGTGGTTAACAGCCTGTACCCCTCACACTGAGAGGAGACCCGAGCCCAGCAGTGGGACAGTTATGGGTTGCGATGATTTTACGTAAGGTCGTAGCGTCTATTTCAACAACCCTTTCCCCCATTCGAACGAACTAACTACTCGTTTTTGCGTTAAACTTTTTTCAACTGTTGTGTACTTGGCCAGAAAAAAGTTTGTGAAATGATTACCCAAATTTTTACTTCTTATTTCTTACAGTAGCTATTGACTTTAATGAAATGATGTAGCTCTAAAATTCTTTATTTTAATGTCTTCCAGATGTATCCAGAAGGTATCAGATATATGCTAGCGTGGGCCAAGAAACAGTACGGTGACGTCAAGATATTGATCACTGAGAATGGTTATTCATCTGCCAATAAATCTCTGGATGATGTAGAACGAATACAATATTATAAAGCTTATTTAGAACAAGTAAGTATGTTTTTAGTCGTTTATACTAACTAGATGGCCCGTTCTATAGTCGGAATGAGACCATCACTGAAATATGAAATTGTAGATTAGTTAGCGTTGTAAAAATTAAACGTTCTGCATTCAAATCCTAAGCCCCAAGGGCCTATGAGCAAGATCCAAGATGGACAGACGAACATAGATATAGATGAAGAAACTATAAAGCTGCAAATATTTCTACGGATCCCTCAAAATGCTCTCGTTTGTATGGACCATAAATTATCATCATTTGAGTAAAGGAGTAAATGGGTATATTGTGTTATGGCTAACTTAAGGGAGGTATTCGCTTATGTGTATTTTAATAGTCTATTTTATTTCAAGATACTGCTAGCAATTAAAGAGGATGGCGTGAATGTTGTGGGCTACACTGCTTGGAGTCTTATCGACAATTTTGAATGGATAGAGGGATATACGTAAGTCATTATGTATATATTATGTATATCTTAGGGAAACTGTAAAAAAATTATGACCGATGCAAGAATTGAGAGGTTACTACCCAACCCTCAAATAAAAGCATAGGAACTACCGTAAAAGGTTTTTTATCATTAATTCATCTGAAGGTGTTGATATGAAAATTAGGCACCTGAAAGTTTGAAAAAAATTGCCATCCTATTTAAGTTCTAAGTACATCTTTATCTTTAAGTAACATCTTCTAAAAGTGAATCATGTGATATCTACTCTATATAATTCATACATTATTATGTTCCCCATAATCATCTTTGGCGACCCTCTTGAAAAAGGAACAATACCTTATTTCAGGACTAACTTTGGTCTATACAACGTGGACTTCACCGACCCAGCGCGACCACGAACAGCGCGCGCCTCTGCTCGCTACTACGCCAGCGTCATCAAACAACGATCATTTGACGTCATACCACATGTTTCTGATGAACTGTAGACACTAGCGCGGTGGTAGGATCTGTGCATACTTCAAACCATAGTGTACAGGCTAGTACTTATGCTACTACGCCAGCGTCATCAAACAACGATCATTTGTCGTCACACCACATGTATTTGATGAACTATAGACATTCGTATGGTGGAATCTGTTCATAGTTTAAAGCGTAGTGTACACTGTACAGCCGGCAGTACTTTCGCTTGTATGTCAACGTCATACAACAACTATCTTTCAGCAGTCGCGATATGAGCAATGCCTACCGCTTAAAATTACACTATAGGTACTCAATCTCTTTTAAATACACTAGGTACAACATTTTGATTGTAATCGTTGCAGCAGTTAAGAAGGTTAGAGACGAATAATTTACTGATTTACAATTAATAAACAGATAAATAACGAAGCTTGAAAATATATTTTTGTTTTATTTTTATCAAAGCCACCTTACCAATTGTGTTAGGTATTTGTTTTGTCCATGATACCCACGAGACAGGAAATCCTAGTGTAAGGGCCTGAGTGTGTAGCGTTATGTCAGAGTTCAATCATCATCAGCAACCCTAACTGTCCCACTGTTGGGCTCGAGCCTTCTCTCATGGCGTAAGGGGTACAAGCGGTAGGTACACCACGCTGGCCTAGTGCGGATTGTCAGATTTCACACACCTTTGAGAACTTTATGGAGAACTCTCAGGTGTGCAGGTTCGACTCGATGTTATCCGTCACTTGTTTGTTGTTCATTTGTTTTTATTCTAAAGGAAAAGTAAGTCTAAATAGGTCACCGAATCATACAAATTCTACCGATAGAATAAAATACAAAAATAGAGTTTTAATGTTATATTGTTACTAACATTATGTTTGAACACGTGCATCGATGTGAATTGATTAAATATTTACTTGGGAAAGTAATGACAAACCAGTTTTGGGGATTCTTTTGCGCTTGACTAAAATTTCATCTTTAAGATGACCTTATGGTGCAAGGGTTACATAGCCTGCCGCTCCAAAAGTCCTTGGTTCGAATCCCAGGCAGAAATAAAATATATATGTATGAATGATGACTTTAACATCGTAGTGTAGAGATTATTCATTTGACAACTATTATTAACTAGAGGACGCCTGCAGCTTTGTCCGCAGAAGAGTAGTTAAAAAAAATATTAGAAGTCCTTCACGCTCTAACCGTTGAACAGATTAAGCTGAAACTTGGCACACAGATAGTTTGCATCCAAGAATAGGACATAGGATAGATTTTTATCCCTTTTATAGGTTCCCTTGGGATAAATCCAATTTTTTTTTTATTACTCTTCCGCAGGCGACGTCTAGTAATCAATAAACTTATTTAAACGGAACCATCACATAAAATAAATTACATCACGTACCTACCTATGCAAATTTATTGAGCATTGGTGTAACATTTGTTCATAACGACATTGGCTCAGACAATGTTATCTGTAACAGTCGTTTTATGGTAAGAATTTTATTTTCACGTATTAGTTATGCAGACATTTATTTTTCACGTTATTTACTTTAATCTCTTACTGAAGTAGTTTGTGTCAAGCACATTTTGGTGATTCATTGTCACTAACTTAAAATTTAGTTTTATCTGAGCGCATTGTGGTTAAATCAAACCCACTAATGGGTCGATAAATCGATAAAAAACCGATGGGTTTTTGGTTAAAAGAATCGGGAGTCGTATTATTAATAGCTCTTCGTTAATGGCTGAAGCACGCAAACATTATTTTCACGATGGTTTGGTGAAGGTTTGTCGGTAGCCAGGCAGGAAAGAAACTCTATTCAAAGGTGGTAAAGAGTTCAATGTCCTCTAGCAAAAGGAACCCTTTATTATAGACTCATCTACTGTACAGTAGGCCAAGTGGATAATATTGGAGATCGATAATAAGTCAAGTTAGACGCTCCCTTTACATGTCAATTCTTTTCCATAAAAAATATCTTCTCCCGACGATTCAAAATGGAATTATTCACTCGGAAATTCATGCTCAGAAGAGCATTAGCTTTTTAGTAAAGTAATTTAATTGGTTTTTCAGTTTTCTGTTCAACTTATCATGGGGCTTACAAGACCGGTATTTCCCACCGGGATTTAAATTTGGAGCTGCTTCTTCGTCATACCAAGTTGAGGGCGCATGGAACGTTGATGGTAAGTAATTAAATACGTTTGGGTACGATATTGTTTCTTTTAAAATGGATCCCGTTTTTTACTACCCTAAGAAAGTGCACAATATACTTTGCGTTAACGTCGGTTACGACGACTTCTATTGTTAATACACTTAAGCACGTAGGTATTTTTTTTAATCTACCCCCGTTTGGTAAAGGTACTTTAATAGGAGAAGCAAGGGGAAACAAACTCCCGTGTCACTGAAATCGATTGGTTACATAATGACATGTATCTTTTGATCATAAATTATTTTAAAAAGGTAGGTACCTATGTGAATTTTCACTCGTACTTGACATGGTTATGTAACATCTTTACACGTTTGAGTTTTCGTGTAATCATAATATTAGGTATGTAATTAGAATTATGTAACTCACTGGAAAACTTATATTTTAAGTACAAATGCTATCTCCTTATTTTTATCGTATAAGGTGCAGACGTCGTGTATAGTTAGTAGGTTAACTCAATAGTTAAAAGTTTTAGATAAGACAATATTTAATAGGTGCCTGAAACAAAACACGACACCTGCATTTAAAACAGTCTAGCTAATGTATTTCGATTAATGCTAGTTTTTTGTGTCTTATGCTGTTAAGTAAGTAGGTAACAAGTAAGTAAGTAGTAAGTAGGTAACGACCTAAGTAGTTACTTAAAATATACATACAGCAACCTAAGTAGTTACATAAAATACCTATACATACAGATTACAGACGGCCTTTAAATTCTCTTTTGTGTCAATCAGGTAAATCTGAGAGTATTTGGGATATAATAACTCACACCCGCCCAGAAGTCATTGCCGATCGTAGTAATGCAGATGTGGCTTGTGACTCCTACAATAATTGGAAGAGAGATATTGAAATTGCCGCAGAAATGGGCTTAGACTTCTACAGGTGAATGATTTTAATCCAAAAATAGCCCTCTATTTGCAGTAGGTACATACAAATAGGAAAGAATAAAATGAAATGATTATAAGATGAAACATAGCTACAGTGAATAAGCATGTTTTAGGTTAAGACGCTTTACCACCCTGACTACGTAGCCGCTTACCATCACAAAGTAAAAAAAATGACAGACATACATTGATTGATTTTATTTACAGGTTTTAAGAAATATTTTCGTTATAATTAAAAACTTAATCAATTCCAGATTCTCCATATCTTGGCCTCGCT
Organism: Lerema accius; assembly: GCA_001278395.1. Classification (NCBI taxonomy): domain Eukaryota; kingdom Metazoa; phylum Arthropoda; class Insecta; order Lepidoptera; family Hesperiidae; genus Lerema; species Lerema accius. Next base: position 273,684 of record LGAG01000066.1, read on the forward strand.
TACTGCCTACGAGTTTTCCAAATAATATCAGTGAAGCTGGGACGAGGTACTACAACAATTTGATAGATGGTCTGCTCGCTAGAGGAATCGAACCTGTTGTAACTTTATACCATTGGGATCTTCCGGAGAGGATACAGAAGCTAGGTATAACTAGCTTGGCAGGTAGAATAGAAGGCGGGGAAGCCTTTGCAGGAAAGGAGTATAAACTTGTAAATAATGGTCACGGAAGACCTGCGTTTTAACTGAATAACCGATCATAACTCATTTGTCTCGCAGTTCACTATATAATTACCTGACACAAATTAATTATAGAGCGAACAGTTACTTACGGAGGGGCAAAGTTAAACTTGGGTCAAGACGAGGTGATAGGAAATTTAAAAAAATACCTTCGACAACGATGTCTTAAGAGGGCGGGTGGGGACGCATGATCCTTTCCCCGAATTGCAGCTATTGAAGAGTCTACTGTAGATAGGGGCACTTTATGTTATCCGATAATAGTTGCCCATTTGCTATTCTAAAGCAGATATTATATCTTTTTATAACAGGGGGCTGGACGAATCCTCTGATAGCAGATTGGTATGGGGATTACACAAGAGTCGCATATACTCTATTCGGGGACCGGGTGAAGACCTGGATAACTATTAACGAGCCCAACTTGATCTGTGAGGCGGCCTATAATAGTGGTCTTCTGGCCCCTGGAATTGTGGATCCTGGAGTGGGTGATTACCTCTGCAGCAAAAACTTACTTTTAGCCCATGCAAAAGCATACAGAATATATGATGAGGAATTCAGACATAAATATCAAGGTAATTCTAAGAATGAATTTTGTAAAATTGTGATTTATTTAAAAGTAAAGATCAATATAAAGTTTATAAATGTTTTAGGTAAAGTGGCAATCACCCATCAATTTCTATGGCTGGAACCAGAGTCAGAAGAAGTGGCCGAAGTGACTGAAATGCTTATAGAATTATCCGTGAGCGTTACCTACTATGTTTGATTGGTATCAACCCATTAATTGCGCACTGCGAGGCATATTTTTCCCCTCAAAGATGAGCTACAGTGCGATTTGGTGTAAGGGCTAGTGGGCAAACTAGGTGTTGGAAGTTTTTACGCAATATAATTACTAATAATCGATTCGAACCTCCACATAAAGTTCGCTATTTGCTGTGTTGAGTTTGATGAAAATTAACCCATTAATGGCCCACTGCATAGTCTACAGAGTAAGGATCTGTATCAAAGTATAAGTGTATCTAAAACTTTGTCAAGATTTTTAATTAGAGTTGTTTGAAAATTATGTAATCCCTTTCCATTTGTCCAAAAAGGTCCAATTTCCATTCCTCTAAATCCAATTCCAGCTCTTACATAAAAGTGTAAGATAAAAAATATTCAAACATAACATTCCAAATATTGCAGAGTGGTCTATATTCCCATCCAATATATTCCAAGGAGGGTGGCTGGCCTCCAATCGTTGAAAAATACTTTGCAGAAAAAAGCAGAGAAGAAGGATATCCACGTTCTAGATTGCCTGCTTTCACCAAAGAAGAGAAGGAATTGATTCGAGGTATTAAAGGATATCTTTAAAACATCTAGCATATTGCAGTGCTAATAGTACTACAATATTTAAGTTATGGTAATTCGTATGTAAGTGATAGCAAAGTCCTACGCAACGTTTAACGCGTTACGTGTAACATCAGTCCACTAAGAAGTTTCACGTTAAAATAATTGTGCATTACAGCAATACACAAAAGATGGAATACTTAAACTATAATATTTAAAGACTTTATAAACTTTATTTCAGGTACTTATGATTTCTTAGGCTTCAATCACTATACAAGTCGGGTAGTTCGAAAAGGAAAACCTGGAGAGCCTTTTGGGCCTTGGCCAATAACTGATGCCCCGCAATTTAGCGTTAAGATGATAATAAAACCTGAGTGGCCTAGGGGAGGTTCTTCTTGGTTTGCGGTAAGTTTTACCTTACGGGCAGATGGGGCCTTTGTATAGGGTTATTGAACTCATGGGGTTGAACGGCTAACGAAATCAGCTTTTAAATACGTCGAAATTGATGGTTTCCCACAACATATTCCTAACCTGGGGGTGACTATCCCTGCAGGGGTGAATGAGCTATTTTACGGGGGCAATGAAGGACCTACTCGTAAATTATTAGGATCGTAA
>LGAG01000066.1:276124-287660 GCA_001278395.1 Lerema accius
GCCCTCCGGCCTAGTCCTATAGGCCTGCAAACTGTTTAGTTCAACCTACCCGTATCCATTCATCCATTCTAAATTATCCATGAGAGACCAATAAATATATCCAGTAATATTGGTTCCATCTTCTTTAATAGAGAGCAGCACCTGTAATATAAAATTGCAGCGTACACAGGCATTAGAATCTGGTGTCTCATAAGGGTCTATATTTTGACCCTTTAATTTTAATAAACTTAATTGAAGGAAATGGTTTGAAAGTGACACAGTCGTAAAATTAAAAAACATTTTAACAAAATAAATATAATAGTAATTGAATAAATTATTTAAAGTAAAGCATTAAAAAGTATGAAAAGTAGTAGACAGTAATGTTGAGAATGATTTTGATCATGATACAGATGAATATAAAGAGGACGAAGAAAATACTTGGTTAGTTTTTAATTACCCAAATATCTATCCTTATACAAAAGTTATAACTAAAAATTCCTTTAGTAACTAACACATTTTGGGATTGCTTTGATTTAAATTTTATCGTCTACAAGGTAATACAACTCACTTGTTCCAAATGTGATTTAATGTATTCCATCTTAACATGAGGTTCTTCGATTGCACACCCATTCTCGGTAACAAAGAACTCAAGATCACCATATTGTTTCTTCAGCCATGCTATGCCTTTACGTAACCCTTCAGGATATCTCTGAAATTTTAAAGTATCATTTCTAATATTCCGTTACTACATCTACATCATGTCTCTTTGTCATATGTGCGATATAATCATCATCATCATCGCAATCCATAAACTATGTCACTGCTCAGTTTGGTTCTCCACTCTTATTAAATTAGGCGCAACTGTGGATTAACTCACAAACCCTCAAAATTTTATTAGACTCTTACCGAAATAAATAGTCTTTCGATCGGCCATTTTGGATCTGCCTCCAAGATTATATTAAAGTCTGGGTGGCCAGTGAAAGGCCACATTCCTGGCTCCTCCCCAGGTCTTGCTCGGCGTGCTATCCGTGCAGTGTAGTAGTTAACCCCATAAAAATCGTAAGTATCTGCAGGTAATACAATATTACTAATCAAAAATGACTAAAGCTTTATGTGTACTAGACATAAAATGGAAGTAGGTATTGTTTTTCAGGATTGATTGTATATTATTGGTAGACCAGTAAAATAGTAGTACTAACCACGTACTAATAAAATTTCATTTTTGTTGAATGCAGGTAGCTTCGACTTCAAGTATCCGGCTTTTTTACTGTATTTAACTATATCCTCCTCTACCATCGGTGGCCATCCACCTTCCTTAGAATAAATGGGATGGGAATATTGAACTATCTGAAATCAAAGAAACTATTGTTGCAAAATGTTTTCTTAAAAAGTCTATAAAAACTTTAAAAATTTGGCCACAGTTCGGGTCTTCTGTTGACTTCATAAACGTTTGTGTTTATAATGTTAATAGAAACAATAAACTGACTTACAGCACTCTGTCGAACAAATTCTGCTAATGCTTCGTCATTTTCGGATTCTGGTTCTATCCAAATTAAAAAGTTTGCAATAGTCATTTTGCCTGAAAATTTAAATAATTACATACAAATTACTTCAACTACGAGTATACTTAATACTTTGTTTTATTCAAGATACATGCTAATGCTAGAAAAACACGTGATGGTAAACGGTGCTGATATTTTTGATGGTGAGCGCCTTAAAATAAGCGCTGTGCACCAAAGTGTTCGATGATTGAAGATGAGGGAATCAGACCATATCGATAATATAAGCAATAAATCTTACCATGATATACAGGTTTGTATATCTTATCATACAGCCTCCAAGCTTTAGCATGAGCAAGAAGAACGTGTTTGTTACACAGAAGGCCGGCTATATCTGGCTCCAAGATCAGTGGTGCAAAAGTTCCTGAGTTGTAGGTGACGTCACACATTACAATTGGCTCATTGATGGTAATCCAGGTCTTTACTCTGTCTGCGTAGTGAGAGAATACCACTCCTGCGTAGTCCGAAAACCAGTCTGATATTAATGGGTTTGTCCAGCCACCTTCAAAGAAATAGGTAGGTATTTCAGAAGAGAACTCTTATCTTTCATTCTCTGCTCTGCTAGATCAGATACCAGTATATAGCTACCTTACTAGATTTAACCTTCCTTTTCCTGATGTTTTTCTTTAAGGTCATGAAACGTGTGACAAAGATCAGAAGCTTAGAATAGTTAAAGTCTTCTTAATGGACAGAAATCTTGAAGCTTACCAAGGTCTTGTAGTTTCTGTGGTAGGTCCCAGTGGTAAAGCGTGATGATGGGTTCAATGCCCTTCTCCAGGAGATGATTTATCAAATCGTTGTAGTACTTTTTCCCACTTTCACTAACTTTAGTTGGAAAGGCATTTGGGAGTAAACGAGTCCACGATATAGAGAATCTGCCGAGTAAGAAATTATGATTAATATCACCACAACCCGTAACTGTCGATTCGGATCTCTTCTCATAATGTGGTGGGATTTGCTGCCTCAGTTTCTCACACTATGGAGACAGATATTTACTTACTAACCTGTAGGTATGCAAGCCCATTTCATGTACCATTTCAACGTCCCGTCTCCAGTTGTGGTAGGAGTCACACGCCACGTCACCGTTCCCACCACCTATCACCCGCTCGGGATAAGCATGGACTGCCCTGTCCCAAATACTTTTACTTTTATCTGAAAATGTTATAGAGCAGTTAATACTCCACATTAAGCAGTTGGTCTAAGGCCAGCGTAAGCGCGTTGCTCTGAAAATTTAACCTGTCCCCCCTAATACCATGACAGCAGATCGTGTTTGCATCTAACTTTTAGTTACTGGCCTATTTATATTTACTTACAAGACTTTCGCGAGGTTTCTCACGATGTCCATGTACGGCAGGGAACAGTGGTATTGTAAGCTCGTGTTCGATAGTCATACCGCAAAAAAGATTGAATTGGATTGATTAAATATCCTGGTCTGAGTAGATGATTATAACTACATATCTTACCACTGACATTCCAAGCTCCTTCAATCTGATAAGCTGATGTGGCGACCCCAAATTTGAAACCAGGAGGAAACGTTTGGTCTGAACCGAAGGCTTGGGGTATTAAGATGTTGTGAATAAGTTAATAAAAAATTAAATCGCCCAAGTTCCTAGGGATTGGCATCTTTAATATTTTGTCTTTTTTTTTAAATTTCTTTCTGGCCAGCAACGAATTGGTGATGTCTTAGGGCATGCTTATTTTGAGGGTGTAAACAACCAAACTATTACGTGGTTAATCTCGTTAGACTTTCTGATAAATTAACCTGCTTTTGCAGAATTAAAGGTCACTTAAAGAAGTTTAAGTAGTTATAGGTACTCGGAATTAAAGGCAAAATAAAAAGCCCAGTTGTTAAAAATTGGGTGTATATTAATCAATAAAAATATCGATTATGTCACTTTGCCCTCCGCAATCGAATTTGATCTATTTACAAGAGTTAAAATAAGATTATGATACGATTGATCTTGAAAAAAGGTGTTAGTATATTACTATAATTATAATATGGTTACCAATATTATAAATTGTAGGGTACTTACAATAATAAATATATTTGCCTCATTATTGCCTACCACATCGTTTGGAAGCTGTCACGAAAATGCCTTTATTTTAAGTTAACTAAGTATTCATCATTTACTTCAACTTATTAGGTAGGTTTGTTTATGTGTCATAAAACTCATAAACATCACTAGGACTTTAAATTTATGGATTGTGTAGGTATTTATTTTATTTTGCCGTGTAGTTGATGTCTGTGTGTATGTGTGATTAATTATTCAAGAGCCATAATTTATTAAATACGTAATGACGATAATTAGAAAGGAAAGAAAAAATATTGAAACACATTAAACGGAAGGTTGGTCTCTAGCTCTATCAAATAAACTTTAATTTTAATGTCATCGATAAATGTCACTTTTGGTGCTTAGTGCTCATTGACTGCATCATACAAACACTGCGCTGACGCAATGTCCATTCTGCTATGTCTCTTTTCTTTTCTCATTAAGTTTATAAATCAACTAAAACCTTCCTTTTATACAGAAAATTTTGTTTATATTAAAATCTCCAAAAAAATATCGCTGTATTTACTTAACAAATATTGCTACAAAATAAATTACAAGTACATAAATAAGTTGAGTATAAGGTACGTTGCTTGCAGAATTATTTCTTGGTTTCCGCTTGCTCTTGTAGACTTTGATTGGAACATTCAAAGAGTGTGTTTTGGCGATGTTGGCGTAGAAGTAAGCCTCAGATCGCGGAGTTCGCGTGCGCTTTGGGTCTTCGAAATCTACTTCATACAGGCCGTATTTTAATCTGAAAAGGATTTTTATTAAAATGTCTAACAATCTGGTAAATTACGGTCCATTATGTCCAAATGACGGCTCTTTCAACCCCGCTCTCCCCACTATCAATTCAGAATCTGAAAAACCCTGGACATTTGCGCCGGGCGGCGCTTAGTTCCATAGGTCTTAAAAAGTATTAACAAAACGTCCTCAGGCTACTACAGTGTACAATCAGGCTTCTAGTGTTTTAGATGGCTTTAACAAGTTTTGATCTAACGTACCCGTATCCACTCATCCATTCAAAATTATCCATGAGAGACCAGTAAGTATATCCAGTAATGTTAGTTCCATCTTCTTTAATAGAGAGCAGCACCTGTGACATAAAATAACAGCATTTTTGCATACATAAACATTCGAAATTTGTTTCCCGAAAGGGTCTATATTTGGACCATTATATTTTTATAGGGTTTATTTATTGACTTTAAAAGTCTACTTACCATAGTTAAAAAGAGTCGTGATATTACATTTAAAAAATAGACTTAATGTTAATTCAGTTTAAGAGAAATATCGATTATTTCTTCACTAAGAACAAACCCAAACAGAATGAACTAGAATTAAGAATTTGTAATTAACTCACTTGTTCCAAATGTGATTTAATATATCCCATTTTGATGCGAGGTTCTACAATGCCGCACCCATTCTCGGCGATGAAGAACTCAAGATCTCCATATTGTTTCTTCAACCACGCTATAATTTTGCGCAACCCTGCAGGATAACTCTGGAATTTTAAATTATAGTTTCTTATTTTCCATCGGTACATAATACCTAATTAACAAAAGTGTAGAGATTATTGTGTCAATGTAGTATAGCTGTTGTATTCCCTGCATTCGCGTTATCGAAGTCTTTAAACTTTAAAATCTTCTTGCATAACGCTCAAACAATCAGAATATTTATAATGTTGGAATAGATTTCGTATGTCGGAACTGCACGTACGTATGCGTTGGATTTACTTACACTCAGTGAGCACACTTTAGTTCTTGTACGGTCGAGTTCAACTATGCTTGTTTGTACAAGTACCAAAACATATCCAGAGTTAGCGGCGCCTTACTCTTTCAATGCTGAGTTTAGGTCTACTCTCATATGTATTTATTTATTTAATATTAGCTTTTCGCCCACGGCTTCACCCGCGTGGAATTCGGTAATACCACGCGACTTTTTTGTGGTAAAAAGTATCCTATGTCCTTTCCCAAGTTCAGTTCTATCTTCAGACCGAATTTCATCCAAATTGGTTCAGTAGTTTAGGCGTGAAAACATAAGAGACAGACAGACAGACAACAAGAAGTTACAAATGATACCACATAATGCCCAAAGGCATTATTCCTACAACCCTGGGTGGTAAGAAGGGCTGGTGTAGGTGTTAAGACAATTTAATAAGAAGGGAGATATGGAGAGTACAAGCTATACTCAGGCCTTGTGTGGATTAACAAATCATCAAGGACATATTATTGGACTTACCGGTGCAAATGGTATTCCTTCACTTGGCCATTTCGGGTCCATCTCTAAGATTATATTAAAGTCTGGATGGCCAGTAAGAGGCCACATTCCCGGCTTCTCCTCAGGTCTTGCTTGACGTGCTATCCGCGCAGTGTAGTAGTTAACACCATAATAGTCATAAGTACCTGCAGGTAATTAAATACAATGTGATATAAGTACTAGAAGACTGGGCAGACACTGTTCTTCCAGATATTTTGGTTGTTTCCCAGTTTTCTACTTCAGATACAGCTGACCTTAAATTTACATGTATCTTTAGTAAATACTCATCCTATCAGACAACTTTTGCTATGGAAACGTTTCCATAAATCTAATGGTTTGTTTTGCTTTGTTATTTGGCCTTAAGCGAATCTTAAAACTGTAAATAATATCTAATATTAGTATCGTTTTAAAAAATATATTTTTTATCTTTGATATTAAAAAAACTATCCTTAAGATCCAAATAAAAAGAGTACCTACACGAGAAAAATAGTACCTACTAACCTCGAACTAATAAAATTTCATTTTTGGTAAATGCGGGTAGCTTTGACCTCGCATATCGAGCTTTTTTGCTGTATTTTGCCATAGCTGTTTCTACCATTGGTGGCCATCCACCTTCCTTGGAGTAAATTGGATGGGAGTATTGACCCATCTGAAACCAATCAAACGACTAATGCAAACGATTCCTTAAAAAGCCTTTAAAAACTTAATATTTTCGACTACAGAGAAGGTATTCTTTAGTCTGCATAACCTTTTGTATGTTATTGATAGAAACGACGAAAAACAATAAACTGACTTACTTCGCTCTGTCGAACTAATTCTGCCAATTCTTCATCACTTTCGGATTTTGGTTCTATCCAAGTTAAAAAGTTTCCAATCGTCATTTTGCCTGAAAGATTTGAATCATTTATTTTAAATTACTTGAAGTACAACCACAATACTTCGTTCTGACAACAATCCCACATGATAGTAAGTGGCGCTGATGTTTAAGATAATGAACGTCTTAATTAACATAGTGAACGGCACGATACATCTGTATACATACAGAGCTATATTGAAGATACCAACGTAGAAATTAAACAGAAATACCTACACAGACAATTTTTTCACGAACTAAATCGTGTCGTTTGTACCCGAGAAACTATATATAGATATATAGAAGGTGATGAATGACTTAAATCATCACGGAAGTATAATCAATAAATCTTACCATGATACACAGGTTTGTATTTCTTATCATACAGCCTCCAAGCTTTAGCATGAGCAAGAAGAACGTGTTTGTTACACAGAAGGCCGGCTATATCTGGCTCCAAGATCAGTGGTGCAAAAGTTCGTGTGTTGTAGGTGACATCGCACATTATTAATGGCTCATTAATGGTGATCCAGGTCTTTACTCTGTCGGCGTAGAGAGAGTATACCACTTTCACGTAGTCCAGAAACCAATCTGATATTAACGGATTTGTCCAACCACCTTCAGACAGATAGGAAAGTATTATACTTACATATTATAATAAGAAATTGTATCATTCATCCTCTCTGCTAAATTATAGTTCTCATCACTAGAGTTTGCATCTAAAGTATAATAAACCTTATTTTCTTCAGGCCTCGGATGTGGTCTTACAATTGGTATCGTCTGAATGTTGGTAGGTACTATAGGTCAGTGGCCAAAGATAGATGGTAGCTTCCTTTCTTGTTTAGTAGCGTATACCAAACATCAGAATCTCAGAAATGTTTTATTTAGTGATGGACAGAGATCTTAAAATCGTATTATTATAAAGATGATAGCTTTGAAAGTAGAAACGATAACAGCCGTAAGTGTAAAACTATGACAACTTACCAAGATCCTGTAGTTTCTGTGGTAGATCCCAATGGTAAAGCGTGATGATGGGTTCAATGCCCTTCTGCAGGAGATAATTTATCAAGTTGTTATAGTACCTCTTCCCGCTTTTACTAATTTCTGTTGGGAAGGCATTTGGGAGTAAGCGAGTCCACGATATAGAGAATCTGCAAAGTAATTGATATCACTACAATCTGTAACTTTCCCACTGCTGGATTCGGATCTCTTTCTATAATGTGTCTGGGGAAAGTTATGTTGCCTCAGTTCCTAATACATGTAAATGTTTACTTACTAACCTGTAGAACTTCAAGCCCATTTCATGTACCATCTCAACGTCCCGTCTCCAGTTGTGGTAGGAGTCACACGTCACGTCACCATTTCCACCACCTATCACCCAATCGGGATGGGAATGGACAGCTCTGTCCCAAATACTTTCACTTTTGTCTGAAAACATTAAAGATTTTCTTATAATTTTGTGTCCCAACAAGGGTTTAACCACCGAGATGTGCGAAAGGTCCGGGAGGAATGCTCATGCACACCAAACATCTGTGCAGGTTATATAAGCATCACCAGGGTGCCTGTCGGAAGGGTGCCTATCCTATCTTTAAAATCCCCCTACGAATCCCTTTGCCCATAAACCCTCTAAGTCTTCTTCGGATGTGAGAAGAGATGAAGACGTGAAGTGCTAAATTATTGTAAAGCTACATAATCTACTTCATCAAGACCAACTACTAAGTATTTTTAGTACATGAAGGATTCAAAATTCGGTGTATTGTTAACAGTTATGCCAGCTTGTATTAGTTTGAGATTTCATATGGTTAAATTCAGGACGAAGAAATTCACAAAGCTAAATCCGACTTTGGCAGTAGAACCATTCTGGTCAGGGATGATGATGATGACGATGATGATGATAAAGATGATGATGATGAACATGTCTTACCACTGACATTCCAGGCTCCTTCAATCTGATAAGCTGATGTGGCGACACCAAATTTGAAACCAGGAGGAAAGCTCTGGTCTAAACCCAAGGCTTGAGGTATTAGGCTGTGGATTAAGTAAATGAAAAATTAAATTGCCCATGTACGTGGAGGAGGAAGTGTAAACAAATAATATTGTAATTGTTTGTTTTTTTTGGCGGGCAATTTATCCCTAGTGTAGTGGTTTCCAAAGTGTACGCCGCAATGTTAGGGGCATCAGGGCGCGCCAGAAAAAAAGAGTGATTCTGCCATGAGGTCATTACCCTGTAACCTTAATTTAAATGATGGTAAGTACAAAATAAAACAATTATAAAAGATCTACTGCCTGTGGAGTGTCAGGGCGCTCACATATTTTACTTATCTTGTCAGTTCATCGCTTTCTGGAAAGATTATTAACCTATTTATTGCTGTATCATTTCAAGGGCCACCAACTATCTACTGGTTCTCGTCCGTTTGTCGGCTGTTTCCGTTTAAAAATCTATCTATTAGCACTTGTTTCCACAAGACCTAATTTATGGAACTTAGAAAATCGATTCACAAGAGTTTAAAATCAATTAATCGTTTGATTTTGGAATGAGGGGTTGGCAGACATAACAAAATTTGGTTACCAAAGTAATAACTTGTCGGGTACTCACAGTAATAAATAAATTCGCCCCATAACCAATATTTCCCTCCGTATTGTTTGTAAGACGTCACTTAAATACCTCCGTCAGTTATTTTTTTAATTTATTCGGACCTATTAATTCACATTATGAACATTCCACACATTATGATGACTCTAATGTTTACAAAGGGAATATAGCTAATATTTATAGAGCTATAGTAAGGTATTTTATTGAGATTAATTCCTTCTATAATGTCTATTCAGATGCACAGCGATTAAATGTCGACAAGTAGTGGTAAAACTTGTTAAGCTACTAGCGTTGTTTGAATAAGTTAAGTAATTTAATGTATTGCAAAAAATGTTATGAGAAAAAAACTGGTAAGTATGAGTCAGCCTTATGGGGGCAACTACATAACGCATACTTGATGGAATACTGACTTAACTCAAAAAGGTGATATTCGGGAAATTACAAAAGAAGATCTTGCAATGAGCACTTTTCGTACTTGTTGATGAATAACATATAAACTAAATTTCTAATTACTTACAAATGTTATTCTTTCAAACGTAAGACGTAAACGGTAGACGGTAAATGACGGTAATAGAAATCTGTACATAACTCAATTTGGACCTATCTCGTAATAAGTCAATGTTCCATAAGCATGCCTCACATTATGAAGTCAATAGTCATTGACTGTGCAACGATCAGTGCAAGATTTGAATACATATTTATTTTTTAGTGAAACTGAACAATATATACCTAGTGCGTGTATAAGTGTTTACATTAACAGAGTGCATTGACTTAGCCTAGATTACTATTGTGCTACTACAGCCCCGTTAGACAAATTCCATTTCCTTAAACACTCACACATGCGCTCAAATTGCATACATAGTACTTTTATGAATTGAATTGAATAATTATGACTGAATCATCATTATCCTACTAATATTATAAATGTGAAAGTTTGTAAAGATGTTTGAATGTTTATCCCTCCTTCACGCTCTAACCGTTAAACGGATAAAGCTGAAACTTGGCACACAGATAGTTTGCATCCAGGAATAGGACATAGGATGGATTGTGTCCCGATTATAGGTTCCCTTGGGATAAAATCATTATTTTGTTCATCGACTTTTCCGCAGGCGGAGCCGCGTGCATCGTCTAGTAGTGTATAATACAAAGACGGAGTTAATAGAAAATTATAATATTTTTGGTAAATTAACATTTTTATTTGCACTCGTTAAGTCGAATATTGTTTTTTACTTAATTCCTCCCTAAATTATTATTATGTTTTGGTGCAATAATTGCACGTGTTGCGTTATTGTTGCCGTGTTAATGCGAGTTGAGAAACGTGTGAACAGCCTTTATTATTTGTTATTACAATACTTATTATAACTGATTAATAATTCAAACGCTATTTTATTAATTATCTAATAACAGTAAGAATGTGAGAAAAATAAATAATAGACATATTATAGCCTAGTTGGTAGTAACCCTGCCTACGAAGCAAGTGGTCCTGGGTTCGATTCCCGGCCGGGGTAGATAATTTTGTGACAGATAAATTTTTGTTCTCGGGTCATGGGCGTTAGTGATGTAACACAAATAACACATTATTTGTGTTGTCCATGCCACCTGCGACACAGGGAATCCTACAGCGGATGTATGAGTGTGTTAGCGTTTAGCGTTTATTTATTGAACGTAAGGTTTTCTAACAATATAAGCTTTAAACATTAATTTTTATATTATCATCGACAATAAATATGGTTTTTTGTACTTTGCTTACACAAGCCAGATTTAAATTAAACAATTAACATAGGAGATAAATGTAAAATATTAATTCAGTTTGCAACGGTAACGTCATCTAGCGGTCAAAAACTACAACACTTAGTTAAGAACTAATAGCGATGAATGATTAGATTAATGTAGTCTTTGTAGTAATAATTGGCAAAATTCGTTTACACAAACACACGGATTAACCATTAACCTCTTATTCTAAACGTATATATATTTTTGTTCCGATGTGGATAATAATTCAATTCGGGGTCCAATTGCAGTCCTAAATCCTACTTAAATCTTCTAAAATACAAAAATGTTTATTTAAAACTATACGATATAATTTTATATGAATATCTTATCTAAACTAATATTATAAAGAGGTAATATTTTTTTGTTTGTTTGTTTGTTTGTTTGCATTGAATAGGCTCAATAACTACTGGACCGATTTCAAAAATTCTTTCACCATTATGAATGTACATCTTTCCAAAGTAACATAGGCTATATTTTA
>LGAG01000066.1:288640-299439 GCA_001278395.1 Lerema accius
GCGATGAATAATTAGATTAATGTAGTCTTTGTAGTAATAATTGGCAAAATTCGTTTACACAAACACACGGATTAACCATTAACCTCTCATTCTAAACGTATATCTATTTTTGTTCCGATGTGGATAATAATTCAATTCGGGGTCCAATTGCAGTCCTAAATCCTACTTAAATCTTCTACAATACAAAAATGTTTATTTAAAACTATACGATATAATTTTATATGAATATCTTATACAATAATATGAGCGATGCTTGTCTATATGTGACATATATTTTTGGAGAAAACGCCGTCAGAAGCGATGAATTTGTACCTACCTATATCATTAGGGTATTTTGAGCCAAAAAAAATGACTTATCATGGTTTTATTTGCAGAAAAATGCTTTTTCATTATGTAATCATAAAAATAATAGTGGCGACATTTGTTCATATTGTATAACAAAAATATATGCCGAGTAAAACTAGGCATAAGTACCTACTAGCTAGGTACCTATTTAAGATTAATTGGAAAATAGTCAACCTTTCTTCACTAGTAATATTATAGGTATTATGTTGGCTCGATAACCGCCCTGACTCAAAATACCTAATTTGACTTAGACTTTCACATTTATGATACTCAAATATAAAGTGTATTACATAAGCCACACTAATACTAGTTGTTATCATCAAATCTTATGTAAGGTGTGTATGAGACATGTAATTTCAATTACATCATTCGCGAAAAACATGCTATTAGTTACAGTTGTTCTTTGGTAAGATTTTTTTTAAATACATTTTACAACTGTTGCTTTAGTTCAGGAAACACATCATTTTGTTTCCGCACAAGAAGAGATGTTAAACATTTGAAGTAACTTTATTTACGTAATTGTTTTGTCTGTTTTCGTCTACCTACAGAGGCGGATTGTGATTTTGTGGGGCCCTGGGCTAATATTATTATGACTCAGGGGGCTGTTTTTTATTGTTATGTAATGTATAGGTATCAGGAAAAAAATCGCCTGATAAAAATATTTGTTTTTCAAATGTAAAGTGTACCTACTCTTTAACCGATTTAATGATAATTTTGATTTTTAAAGGGGCCTGGGGACCCTTTGTATCTACGGGGCCCTGGGCTGAAGCCCAAAAAGCCCTTAAATAGATCCGCCCCTGTCTACCTATATCCATATTGTACCGATTTCAATTGAATCTATAACAAAAATACATCATCACCTTACAATAGCCACTTCAATATAAATATTCATTTTATTCATTATCTCCAGTTTTTCGCTGAATTCAGCATGGGGATCCATAGACCAGAGTTTCCCCCCGAATTTCAAATTCGGAGCTTCCTCATCAGCGTACCAAATTGAAGGTGGTTGGAACGCGGATGGTAAGTGCTACTAACCGTCATACTAATATTTACTAACAGGTAACCGGCTCCAACAGTAATAACTTCCGCGGCCACTAACAGAGTCAGTAACTTACGAATAACACCTATTACTAACAGGACTCGAAGGTTCTCTCGATGGATGATAGGGGTTGGTGACACTGCCAGGTGGTTTGCTACTCTCGCTGTATAAAAAAGTATAATCGGACGATACATTACAATGGATAGAAAATGAAATATAATTCGGATCCCTTAGATTCTAAGAAGGATCCTTTCAGTAAGCCCCTCATTCTGCTCTTGTCTATTTTGACATTACCACCTTGATTTGGTTTGGGGCCGTACGTAAGCAGATTTATCACAATTATTTACCCCCTATGCTCCTTGTCAGCAAAAGTAAGCAATGATCATACTTCTCTCATCCTATGCTTCCTCCTCCTTTGTTTTTTTACTGTCTTTGCCATATTGGTACTCGTATGTAGGTAAAATCGTAATTAACTGCTGACGTAATCACCATCTATACTCCCCACCCCATTTCATCAAAAATAAGCAAAAGGAAAGACCCCCACCCCTAATAAGGTTTACGAAATACTTTAACGGTCTCTTATATTGAAAATAAAATAAAATAAAAATAAATATCTAAACGCTAACACATTCATACCCCCGCAGTAGGATTACCTGTGCCGCGGGTGGCATGGACAACACAAATATCACATCACTAACACCCATGACCCGAGAACAAACATTTATCTGTGAAATAAATATCTGCCCCGGCCGGAAATCGAACTCGGGACCCCTCGCTTCGCAGGCAGGGTCACTACCAACTAGGCTACGGGGTCTATTTTATTGTTCTGAATTTCAGACAAAACAGAGAGTATTTGGGACGAGTTCACGCACAACCATCCTGATATGGTTGATGCCGGAAGCAACGGCGATGTGGCTTGCGACTCCTACAACCAATGGGAGAGAGATATAGAAATGGCCGCGGAATTGGGCTTGGATCACTACAGGTGAATGACCTTAATGATTGGGCTTCTTCTACTTAAAGTGCCTCTCCAACTAGTGAAGGTTGGCTATCAGCTTCCTCTCCCTTATTTTTTGTTCTGCGGAATAGCTCAGCGGCACTGGCTATTCCGGTCCACTCTCTGATGTTACGTAGCCACTTCTTTCTCCTGCCAACCTTCCTTTTTCTATGACCTTTCCCATCATGATGATGGGATGATGATTGGGCATTTAAAGGTAAATCTTGATAAAATCTCGGATGGTATCCACAAGATCCAAAAAGAAAGGTAGGGGGGTTCTTGTAAAGGTTATAATGCGTTACATAGGAGCGGGGAGAATCCTACAACGCGTTACGTAACATTGTTTTTTTGTTACTAAAAAACTAAAATATAATTCTCATATGTCGGGAAAATGACAACTTTTTACCTAAATAGTCATTTGGGTGTTACGTACCTATACTTTAGGGACGAGGGGAGGGTACAGGAAATCGTTATGGTGCGTTACATAGCTCCACAAAAATCTTTAAAAATTGCATTACGATCCCTTAGCACAAACAAACAACAGAACACTATACGACAATAAGTATCACTTTTTCTATTCCAGGTTCTCTATATCCTGGAGTCGTATTCTACCAACGAGTTTCCCTAACGTGATCAGCGAAGCCGGGACGAAGTATTACAATAATTTGATCAATGGTCTACTTGCTAGAGGAATTGAGCCTGTTGTCACAATTTTGCATTCAGATCTTCCAGAGAGATTGCAAAAGCTAGGTAGGACTTGTTTTTAGGTCTTCTAGCTTGTAAAAAATGGTAGATGTTGAACGTTGATAACAATTTGAAACTTTATACTAACTTATTAGAATATGACATTTGTTTTTATAAAAGGACACACACTGATATTACGTTTTTTGAGAAGTAATTAAGTTTTTGTACGTAACTCATAACAATAAGTAACTGCAAAAACAAAATGCAGTAACAGCGTTAAGCCATAATATATAAACTTATTTTAACTTCTTAGTACGTTCTAGCTATTGGAAATAATCCTAGGTCTGGTCTGGCCACGCAGATTTTTAGCCCACCTATAATGTATTTAAATTGGCTGATGTCCTTTACGAGTCTCATTAAACAAAGCTTTTGTCCAGGTGGCTGGACGAATCCGTTAATTGGTGATTGGCTTGAGAACTATGCAAGAGTCGTCTATTCTCTCTTCGGTGACAGAGTGCAGACTTGGATCACTATTAATGAACCTATTATAATTTGCGACTTCACCTACAACACTGGTACAATATCACCTCCTATTCTGGATCCTGGAGTCGCTAATTTGTTATGCATCAAGAACCTTCTTATCGCTCACGCTAAAGCTTACAGGGTATATGATAAGGAATTCCGCACTAAGTATCAAGGTAAAGAAAGCCATCATACTAGATTATCTAGTAGATCTAGACTTAGTGTTATCAACAATGTTTAACATTTTTATTGCTATCAAAACAGTTACAACCATATATATAGCCTATAGCCTAATAGATCTAGTGTTATCAACAATGTTTAGCATTTTTATTGCTATCAAAACAGAAACGTCATGAACGTTTTAATAGCGTGTTTCTATAGACACATGGCTTAATCAGCACATAATTTTTATGCAGTTTATTGCATTATTGTATGATAAGGTTTCTTATCAAAATTAGTATGTGACAAGGGAGTCTACTCGGTCTATTTTTTTAGTAACTTAAACATGTTCTAATATAATGAAAGGTACAAAAATCCGCCCTCGGAATGGGAGTTATTTTAAAATTTCATATTTCGAATTTATGCAAGTTCATTGAAACACCTCTTTTTATGATCTTAAGTTATTCACATATCTGAAGCGCCCCATACACGGTGAGATTTATCTGTACGATCCGTCGCGTCAAACCGATCGTAACGACGAATCGATGGTGTATGTCAAGATCGTTAACGATTTACTTCATCGANNNAACCCACTCTGATCCTCATCCTATTTAAAAGGGAGCAACTTGTAGCAATTGTCCACACACGAAATTAAAGGCATGGGTTGAGGAGTTCCCCTCATTTGCTCTAGAACCGTTTCAATCGTTTCGTGTATGAAGCGACATTTTTGATGCGATCCATCGTCACGATTTCCATCAGATCGATCGTATAGACGAATCGTACCGTATATGTGGCCCTTGAGAGTCACCTCATTTTAAACATGATGAAATTTTCTATCATTTATAATAAATTTTGAAAATGTTTAGGTAGTTACAGGTATATTGCGTAGGATATTTTTATAATAATTTTTAAAACAATTTGTATTTATACTTAGGTCAGGTAGCTATCGTTAATCAATTGGTATGGTTTGAGGCGGAATCGGAAGAACACGAGAATTTGACAGAATTGGTTCGAGAACTATGCGTAAGTTTTGTTAAAAAAATATTAGACTCATCCGAAGGGAACTTACAATCTAGATAAAATCAATCCTATGTCCATTCCCTAGATGCGGAATATCTATGTGGCAATTTTCAGTTCAATCCATTCAACAGTTGCAGCGTGAAGGTATTAGAGACATCCAAGAATCTTCTCAAATTCACATTTATAATATTGGTAGGAAGTAGCACTTTTAATGTTGCATGGTTCTTGGAGAGTTACACAAGTTATCCCTGAAGTTCGCCGAAAGACGGTAGTAAAATTACCACATTATTACAGGGTGGAGTGTATTCTCACGCTATTTATTCCAAAGAAGGCGGCTGGCCTCCGTCTATTGAGAAGATCATAGCAGAAAACAGTAAAAAAGAAGGATACCCCTATTCCAGACTACCTGCTTTTACTGAAGAAGAAAAGAAACTGGTTCAAGGTACGGAAGATAAATAAGAGATAACAATTTTCGTCTACATACTCGATTGGCCTCAACCCATTAACTGCCCACTAGTGAGCAGGAGTCTCTCCTCATAACTAACTCATACTTCACCATGCGGCTACAGTAAGGATTTTCTGAGGGGTTAGTGGTCATCCCAAGTGTCTAAAATTTGCTCGACTATAATTGTAAATTGAAGGCTATACTTCTAAAATGAGTTGAAGAATATTCCATCAAGTGGAACTTCTGGCAATGTATCAGAAGTGTCTATACTTGAATGATGGAAATCGTGCATCAGAATTTTGTTGACGTTCGATTGCAAAGGAAGTAATGTTCTACCTTTTTTTTTCCTCCCGGTCTACACTAGCTTACTTAGGTTTAAGTATATTATTATTATCTTTTATAAAGCCGATGATATGACAGGTTTTGTCTATCGATACTTTAGGAAGTTTTATTGTAACATGTTTGTTTATATTTTTAAAATTCATTTTGTGTTATTTAGATTATTTTAGAGTTTTGTCTTTCGTTAATTGAGCTATTAGTTCCTAAGATGAATTTGTTTCTAAGAACAATTCAATGTCAATATTATTTCAGGATCGTATGATTATTATGGCTTCAATCACTATACTAGTCGCGTAGTTAGAAAGGCAAAGGCTGGAGAAGTGTTAACGGCTTGGCCTATGGGTGATGCGCCAGAGCTGGGCGCAAAGGTGTATATGAAACCAGACTGGCCTGTAGGTGGTTCATCTTGGTTTTCGGTGAGTTACTCTTCAACCCGTGTTTAAACCGAGAATTTACAAATTAAATACAGCACAGATTAGGAATAAGATTCAGAGGTGCCATTTCCAGCATTATGCACAGAAATAAATAAAACATTACTGCTTATAACGATGCACTAAAACAAGAATTATTCTGTTTAACAAAATTGGTTAACTTCTTGGCTAATTAGTAGGATATAATGCTATTTTAGTCCACTGGTATAGAGAAAAATTGCTTATAAATAAATTTTCATGTAGATAGGTGGCTTTTAAGCTTGGAACTGTTAGTAAATATTAGTAGTAGTAGTAGTAGTAATCATTAGTAATTTTCTTATTCGATCGTCATAAGATGCGTTGCTATCCCTGAGGGCAGATGGTCGCATCTTCTATAAGGTACTTTGGCAGGCAATTGAATAAGTGAATACAGCAACGGGAAACCCAAGTTATTACCTTTTTTTACGGTTTTAATTACTACTTTTTACAGATATATCCAGAAGGTATTCGTTATTCGTTGGCGTGGATAAAGAAACAGTACGGCGATGTGAAGATTTTCATCGCTGAGAATGGTTATTCAGCTGCCAATAAATCTCTGGATGACGTAGAACGTATACAATATCATAAAGATTATTTAGAACAGGTATTTAAATTAGTAATAGTAGAACAACAAAAAACTCTACTGCTAAAAATATGGGGGTGGAAGAATAAACTGTGGACACAAATACTTATATAATGAAATCTCACACGTTTAAATCCGTCAAGTCTTTCTGGCTGTAGAGCGTGCCAAAGAAATAGACATACATACGTAATGCTCGAAAAACATAACCCTCTTTTTGGCGCAGTCGGGTAATATTGTCGAAATATAATTGAATTTATATGTATGTATAAAGGTGATGATTAACGTTGATATCGTGAGATTTGTTCCTAGGTACTGCTAGCAATTAAAGAAGATGGTGTCAATGTTGTGGGTTACACCGCTTGGGCGCTTATGGACAATTTCGAATGGATTAATGGTTATAGGTACGTGAATATAAAACAAGCAGATCTTAACATAATCCTAATAAATGTCAGATCTAAAGAATTGAAATTGAAACCCAAACTGAGAAACTCACTTAAAACTTTACCTCATAAAAATGTATCTTATTAAAGGACATGTAAAAAAAGTAAACAAGATGAATTGAAGTTTCTTCAAAATCCATGATCAGACTTTGTAATTTAGATATCATGATTTATAATGATGTTAGAAAAGTATTATCATCCTTCATTCAGAGATATTTAATAAGTAAAACATTTATAGACGCTTAGCTGTGTTACCATTGAAGTATATAGTTGTATGAGTGAATACATCTGAAGGACAATATAGATGGTATTTTAAAGTGGTGTTATTTGACTTTGACCTTTTTTTCAGCGTGAGCTTCGGTCTATACAACGTGGACTTCACCGACCCAGCGCGACCACGAACGGCACGCGCCTCTGCTCGTTACTACGCCAGCGTCATCAAACAACGATCACTCAATGTCACTTCTGATACTTCTAATTAATAAATACCACTTTCACATTTATCGTCGAAAGGATATAAGTAGATACCTTTCCTGATATAGTAGTTTTCGATTGTTGATGGCATCTGTGTTGATTATAAAATATGTACAAACTTAGTTTTTATAAAATTACATCCAATAATGAAATAACACCTTTGTAGAATCTTCTGTTTTTTTTTTCAAAGCATGATATTAGTGATTCTTGACCATAAATATATTTTGTAATTGATTGTCTATTACTATTAAGGCCTTAAACCATTAGTGACCCTCAAAGCTCGGGATTTTCCTCATTCCTGAGAAGACAGATTGAATGTTATCACGATGATCAGCAGTAAAAATCTTCATCTTCATGTCTTACTAGTGAACCCGCCCTCGCCTCGTTTCGGGAAACCTATGCCGAGACGAAAGTAAAAAAAAATTGCCTACGATATTCCTTATTACATCAGCTACCCGCCAGTGAAGGTCCCGTCAAAATCGGACCAGCCGTTTCAGATATTAGACGGATCAGACAGACAGACAGGCAAAAATAATAAAAAAAAGTCATTTTGGTATGTGTACCGTGTATACATAAGTATGCATTTAGTACTTAAAAATCGGTTATTTTAATATTACAAACAGACACTTTAATTTTATTTAGATGTATATATTTCAGATCTTTAATTTAATAACCACTTAAAACTACTCACAGACATTCTTATTATTACATAGATATCTACCTAATATATGTATGTGTACTAGGTTTAATTACATCTAGGATCTAGGTAAGTACTTGCCTCCTTAAAAGTTACACAATAAATAATGTAAATTAAATTAAATATTACCTATAATAATATAAAATTTTAAGAACGTTTATAAAATTTGCCATCTTGAAGAAAACTGACGGAAAAAAAATATTCTGTTTTTATTAAATAAATAGTTCTGTTTAAAAAAAAATCTTTTCATTTTTTAAATTAACTAAGCAGCTCCGTCCTTTAAGGACATATTTTCATCAAAATGCAGTTAACGGCTATTCTAAAATGCTATTTATTTACGAAATAATTATTGTTTAACTCATGAATATAGCTCATTATCAAGGGATATAACGACTCTCATTTTTCTGACTCCTTACATGTCAAGCCACCGTTGTTTCTTTTTAAGTTTTCCTGATAACATACAAATATGCTGACAAGAATGATTAGCTATAAAAAGTTTACTAAAAAGGCAATTATTTATAACGACGCAACAGTAAATAAAATAAAATTAAAGCTAAGGATCGTAACACCAAGCCGCCATCTTGTGTAACACTGTATCCACCATTTTGAATTACAGGTTCTTTTCGTCTATATCTTCCAAATTTTTCAGTTAATGAGCTGTGTATCATTGGGTCAATTAGAGTTTTGTTTTTTATAATAGATGCATAGTATTTTGCCGAGTCCCTTGGTATCCTTGGACGTTCCGGGTCATTGAAGTTAATCTGGTAAAGCCCGAATTTGACACTGAAAAATAAATTCTTACTTATTTTTTGTTTTTTTTTTAAAGAAAAAAAAACGATTCCAATTTTAAATTTAAGAGAATGCATTTTTATTGCCTATGGAATATTTATTTCTTTAAAAACTTTATTGTTTAACCTTAAAAGTATATACAAAAGGCGGGCCTAATGCTTAGAGGCATTTTTTGCCAGCCTATCTGAGTGTGGGAGTGACGTAGACATTTTTTTTAAATGACGCTTCCCGACTTTAACTTACAGCAGTCGGGTTATTTTTTTATTAATTTAATTAACTATAGGATAATAATGCAATCGAATTTACCTGTATCCATCCATCCATTCGAAATTGTCGATCAATGACCAATAAGTGTAGCCTATGACGTTTACCTCGTCGACTTTAATGGAGAGTAGGATCTGAAATGGAATATAAAAAGATAGAGCTAAAAAAATCATGTAAGTACCTATCTTTGTTAAAAAGAAAAGAGTTTAAAATGGGACCAGGCTGAAAAGAGGGCAATAAATGCTTATAATAGACAAATAGTTTGAGAACCTCATGCTTTATGTTATACACAAAGAATGTATCTGTATACATACAGACGGAAATGATGCATAGTAACTAGATAGTTCACACGGGTGTGTCCGTACTTCCATAGGCAAATGCTAACTGATCTGTACTAATAATATAAAGCTGAAGAGTTTGTTTGTTTGAAAGCGCTAATCTCAGGAACTACTGGACCGATTTGAAAAATATTTTACTGTAAGATAATCCATTTATCAAGGAAGGCTATAGGCTATATAACAGGAGAGGAGCAGCAATAAAAAATATTGTGAAAACAGGAAAATTACACGTTATTAGTGTTAATAAACGTCACCTGTTCCAGGTAGTCGTGAATAAATCCAATCCTCTGTTCATCGTGTAGAAGAGATCCAGAGTTTGACAATCCGTTTTCCGTAATGATGTAGTCGAGGTCACCATACTTCTTCTTAAGCCAAGCCAGTTGTCTTCGGATACCTGGGGGGTATATCTGGAACATGTAAAATTAAAAGGTTCTTTTTTAACCAAGCTTTTACTACTTGTTAATAAGAAAAAGAACTAAAAAGTTAAAAAGTGCGAAATTTCAAGTCCCTACTATTAACCGTTGAGGAGTTCAATCGCCTGGAGCCAATCCTGGTTGCAGTATCACATCATGCTTATTATAAACATGTATTGTCATCAGGACTGGACCAGTGCGTAAAATTTTAGCTCAATCGGACACCGGGAAGTGGGTGAAAAGGCCGCAAGATTTCATTACAAACACCAGGACAGGTGAAACTAAATAAAAGCTTGTAAAATGAGTGAAGACTTAGATCCGTGGTCAGCAAAGTTCAGCTCCAGAGCTGCTTGTGGCTCTTTGGCTCTTTAAGTAGCTCTGGCACTAATATCCACGGAAGGTGCAATAATATTTTCATTTAAAAAATGTATGAAGTTTAGTTTTATTTAGTGTAATATAAGTTTACCTAACAAGCAGATTTGCCCCCCAATTTTTGTTTAAATTGTTTTAATGTTCATATTTGGCTTTTGGCTAATAAGTCTGCTGACTTGCTTAAACTATAACAACAGCTTTACCATACTGAGCAATTTTTTTGTCTACGTCTTTTTGTATTATAGAAATGTTTGTGTCGTCATCACCTAACCCTGGCTCTTTCAACCTAGCTCTCCCCATCTTTCAGAATCTGAGTTCCTGGTGCGAATTCCAGACGTTAGCATCTAGCCTAATTGATTAACCTAGACAGTAAAAATCTTACAGCCATGAAAGGAGAAAATCCTATGTCCCATTTTGGGTCAAACTCTAT
>LGAG01000066.1:300772-315960 GCA_001278395.1 Lerema accius
GGGCTCCTTAAGTGTAACTCTGGCACTAATATCCCCGGAAGGTGCAATAATATTTTCATTTAAAAAATGTCTGAAGTTTAGTTTTATTAAGTGTAATATAAGTTTACCTAACAAGTATATTTGCCTCTCAATTTTTCTTTTGTTCATATTTGGCTTTTGGCTAATAAGTTTGCCGACTGGCTTAGACTATAACAACAGCTTTACAATACTGAGCAATAAGGATGATTCACGCTACACCGTGTGGCAACCGGGCCGGGCCTCGGCCGGGACACGTCCACCGTGCGCCGGCCGAGCCAGTCATTCATGTTACACCGGGCTGTTTCGGTGTATTCTTATATCTGTATATGTGTATGTGTTTTGTTTGGTGGCCTGTGCCGGAGCCGGGAAACAATATCCACCGACATTTCAACGCCGTGCCCCGGCCGTGCCCGGACGGCACACGGCCGGGCCCGGCCGAGACACGGTCTAGCATGAATTACTTCATACAAAATGTATACCCACAATGTTTGAACGTGCTCCGGCCGGGGCACGGCCCGGTCCGGGCACGGTGTA
The DNA here is from genome assembly GCA_001278395.1 of Lerema accius. NCBI lineage: Eukaryota > Metazoa > Arthropoda > Insecta > Lepidoptera > Hesperiidae > Lerema > Lerema accius. Next base: position 301,325 of record LGAG01000066.1, read on the forward strand.
GCGTGAATCATCCTATAGACTGCCTGGGAAAGTAGGGGACCGGGATGGTTTCCGGTCAAGAATTTTTTTTTTTTATAAGGCAGATATTTTTTTTGTTTACGTCTTTTTGTGTTATAGAAATGTTTGCATCAGCACAACTTAACCCTGGCTCTTTTAACCTAGCTCTCCCCATCTTTCAGAATCAGAGTTCCTGATGCGAATTTCAGACGTTTGCACCTTTAATTGAATGACCTAGATAGTAAAAAACTTACAGCCATGAAAGGAGAAAATCCTATGTCCCATTTTGGGTCAAACTCTATAACGATGTCAAGTTCAGGAGAGCCAGTGAGGAACCATATACCCAGTTCTTCATCAGCGCGGCGCTTCCTCACCAGACGAGTGGTGTAGTGATTCATGGCATAGAAGTCGTATGTACCTACAAACAGACAGACAGACATTATTTTATTTATGCTATCTCCATCATCATCATCATCGCAACCAATAACCGTCCCAGTGCTGGGCTCGGGTTTCCTCTCACAGTGTGAGGGGTGCAGATCATAGTCCACCACGCTGGCCTAGTATAGTATGTAGTATTCTATCTATTAGTAAATAATAGAAGACCAAAAAAAAAAGACCGCTAATTATCTAGTAAGTTTAACAAAAAAATTTAGACTAATCCAATTACACATCACATGTTCAAATCCGTTAATCTAAAGCAATATGTCCAAAGAATTAGATGAACTCTTATGATTCATACCTTTGACTAATATTTTTTCATGATGTGTGAAAGTTGGCAGCCTTGAACTATTGAATCCTTGGTCCCGGCTTAGTTTCGCCATAAATTTTTCAACCTTCGGAGGCCATCCACCTTCCTTTGAATAAATTGGATGTGAGTATCTCCCAACCTGAAAAATACGTTTTAGAACATAAGAATAGGTACCATACAAACTACTTAACAGTGCTTTTTACTGTTTTGCATAAATTATTTCTCGTTTAGTAATAGCAAACTAGCATTTATTGAAGTGATGGATCTATGAAAGTATCTTGAAGATCAGATATATTTTATAGGGCATGAAAAATGCTTGAGCTGATACCAAAAAGAATCACTTCTCTGTATGACTAGTCAAGCAATCGTATACATTACAAAATATAAACCCTTTACTGCGCTTTTAGTTTGTTGTCTGACTAAGCCTTAGGCTAGGCACGCTCTATGCAGCCAGGAAGCAGCAGACAGACGAACATTATGACGTTGTAAGGGAGGCCGCGTTCATACGCAGCCACAAATTCCTCAAATATTTTAACAGCTGCAGCTTGACTGCCTTGCGCGGCTATGGTTAAGAAAACCCATTTTTTTTTTCAATTACATCAGTTTTCAATCATTACTGTATAAAGAGTAGGGTAATGAGGAAAAATGACATTTATGCTTACAAGGAATTCTCGAGTGAGTTCAGTTGTCTCTACCATGTCGTCATTAGCTGGCTCGAACCAAACCAAATGATTTGCTAGAGAAACACGACCTGGAAAACATTTTAACCGACTCCAAATTAAAAAAAAATTAAACCAACGTCAAAAAATTTGACTAAAACGTATGAAATGTCTGATAAGAATACATCAATTTATTTTAAGATCGGTACGATTTTTAGTATAACGGCTATACTGGCACCGACCAATATTCCAATCTATTATTTCACACATTGAATTATGGTCAAATTTCGACCAGAGCTCTAGTACTACAACAAACTTACCATTGTAAATAGATTTGAATTTCTCGTCATAAATCCTCCAAGCCTTAGCATGGGCCAGTATGATGTTCTTATTACAAATATACGGGCCAAAGATCCTTTCATTAACGCGAGGGGCCAAGCCAGGTGAGTAGGAGATCTCACAGATAACAGACGGTTCATTGATGGTGATCCAGTACTTGACCTGGTCGGCGAAGAGGGAGAATACTACTTCGGCGTAGGAGGCAAACCAGTCCACTATCAGGGGATTTGACCAGCCACCTGAAAGATTTGCAAGGTAGTATCTTTAGAAAAACAAAGAAATTATTGCAGAAAATTTGGGGAAAGGGCGGGGGGGATAATTGTAACAATATTATTCTGTGACTCTCAAACCGAGACTAATCCAGTTACACCCAAGATATATTCATAATCTGTCAATCCACTTGGCTTCTAGGCGTGCCAGAGAAATGGATATGCATAAGTTCGAAAAACATTATCATTTCCCTGGCGCAGTAAAAAAGAAAAAAAAGACCTCACTTTTTTGTTCTGAACACTGAGTCTATCTATCTTTTGGTCTGTGGTGTTAACATTAAATACTGATTAAAATAATACACGTATCATTCTTATTATTATAATCTACGCGAAAAGAAAGGAAACGTAAGTATTAATGCCAAGTAATTACTTTTAATAAGGCGTTAATATTTTACTTTAATTATCTACAATGCCTTTATCGTCAATATTTTAACACGCCAACATTCTGTCAACTAAAGGTAGGTATAATTAAAATTAAATATAATTTGACGACAATACACAGTTTTTTACGACGTGGTATATAGCGCGTTGGTTACGATGTAATTATCATTTTTGTGGTTGCGGCAACGAAATGTCAAAATGTCGCAGCGAAATACAGACTTGCGACATTTTGTCGCGTAGTCGCACGTGTATAGAGACATGATATTAGACACCTCTTACCTAGCTCTTGTATCTTCTGCGGTAAATCCCAATGGTATAAAGTGACCATAGGTTCAATATTGTGTTTTCGCAACGTATTGATTAGATTGCTGTAATATTTTACCCCATCCTTGTTAATCTGGCTGGTGAATCCTGTGGGTAATATCCTCGTCCAAGATATAGAGAACCTGGAATGGCAAAAAATTGGATTTAAAGACTTATTATTGACTAGATGTCGCCCGCGGATTCGCCCGCAAAAGAGTTGTTTTAAAAAATATGGGATTTATCCCAACGGAACATATAATCGGGATAAAATGTATCCTATGTCCTATTTCTGGATGCAACCTATCTGTGTACCAAGTTTCAGCTTAATCCGTTTGACGGTTAGAGCGTGAAGGAGGGACAAACATCCAAACATCCAAACGTCCAAACATCCAAACATCTTCACAAACTTTCACATTTATAATATTAGTAGGATTAGTAGGATAAACGGCGTATGTTAAAAAAAGAAGTTGTTTGGATATACAAGGTGTCCGGTAATTAATGGATCCGGTAATTAATCCAGCGAGGATTGGCGGAGGTGTAATTTCAAAAGTGTTGGAACTTTTAACCCCCTCAAAGGCTTTAAACATGGACGAAGGAAATACTACTAAGTACAAACTGACCGCAAAATTTTACACGAGAAATTATACATTAAAAATCTACTTAAAATATTTAATGACTTTCAAATTAAACTGCTTCATGTATTAAAAAATATACAGAAGTTTTTATGCATAATGACAAAGCAAGTTTTCGAGACTGTTCATAAAACTAATTGCAGTAAGTAGGTACCTAGTTGTTGCAGAAATTCAAATACTAAGATCATTAAATGGTTTTTACTTTGTCTAACCTATAAAAATTGCTATGGATAATTAGTGGTGACTGGCAAAAGAATTTTTTATTTAAATTTATCTTTAAAATCATGCCTGAACGTTAGGTAACTTTTTCTAAACGCTAATTGAAAAGACCTTTAAAATTATAGGTCTTCCCAATCAAAATGGCACGTTAATTGGATAAAAAACCTTCATTTATATGCGCCCCAATTGCTCCTTTCTAATCCTTTATAAAGTTTATATTCATAATATTAACACACATAACTACAATGTTACAAGAAAATATTTCGCAACGATATTTGCGCAAATTCTAATTAAAATGTTATTTCTATATTATGTAAACTCTTATCGTAGCTGTGTTTGTCATTGATCTCCTTATCGGTAAGATCGATTTCGATAAACATTTTATAATGTACTAGTGGACCCGCCCTCGCTTCGCTTTGGGAAACCTATGCCGAGACGAAAGTAAAAAAAGTAGCCTAAGTTACTCCTTATTTCATCAGCTACCCGCTAGTGAAAGTCCCGTCAAAACCGGACCAGCAGTTTCAGAGATTAGTCGGACCAAACAGACGGACAGACAAAAATTTAAAAAAAAAAGTTTTTTTGGTACGTGTATCGTGTATACAAATGTATGCATTAAGTAAAAAGCGGTTATTTTAACATTACAAACAGACATTTATATTTTATTTAGTTGTGTAGATTTCAAACGAACCGTCTTTAATTTTGGACCACAGTTGGGCCCGGTAGATGGAACTGATGTCGAAATACTTCAACGGACCAGCCAAACTATTAGAGTTATTGAAACCCGTCATAGTAAAAGCCGTGCTTTATAACAAGCATTTGCTAAATAACATGCATATTGAAGGTCGGGAGTACCTGATGTGGAAAACTAAATCCCTACAGATAAAATATGTGGTAGAACAACGACTGCTAGTGTGTGGAAACATTTGAATTAATAGTTACCTATAAAAATCTAGCCCCAGCTGGGCACAAGCTTCTACATCTTTTTCCCATTTATTATAGGAATCTGCTGCAACATCTCCCGTGCTCCTATCTATAATAGTGTCTGGGTGATTGTGAACCCAGTAGTCCCATAAACTCTCGCCTTTGCCTGAAAATGTGTCATAATCTTATGTCAAAAAATATGGTAAACTATACTCGATTCGGTGTATGATTTTTCAATATGGCTAAGCACCTCAACTGTCAGTCAAGTCAGTAGAGAAGTACCATAGCTACAAACTTAAAATTTTAATAACTTTTGAGAGAGTGGACTGATTTAAATAAAATAAAGCCTAAATAACGCCCCGAGTTCAGGATTATTTATGTACCTATTACATCCATTGTTCTGTCAAATCAGCCGTTATTACGTGATTCTCTTTCAAACACACAGATAAACAGAGCCCACCAACTTTCAATTTTATTATAAAATATGTAAGAAGAAAATAAGATGAATAAATAATGCTTCACATTTATAATTCTGCACTAGGAATCCTTATGCCATAAGTAAAATGCACCACGCAAATAGACAAAGAACACACCCAGACATGAGAATAAAAAAAAATATCATTTCAATTTCTTTCCAGCTGGGAATCAAACCTGGTTACCAAAACAACTGGTAACCAACAAAGCCGGTTGGATCATAAATGAAGTTTAGAAAAATACAGGGTGTTTCGACCCACGAATCCGGGTTCAAATAATAGCCATGAAACGCAAAAATAGAAACTACCCGCAATTGTATCTTAACTTACCACTAGAATTCCATCCACCTTCAATTTGATATGCCGAAGTGGCGGCGCCAAAGAGAAATTTTGGCGGAAACTTCGTGTCAACTGCAAACGTCATGCTAAGTAGCACGCTGCAAAAAAAAAAGCTACAATACATACTCATAGCCCTACAGTAGGATTCCCTGTGTTGGTGCAATGGATAACATAGAAAGCCATGAACCAACACATCCAAACCGGGAACAGATATATAGAGGGTAATTTATAATTAACGCTTCATCTCTTACATGCAGATTCTCGACTTCCGAACAACATTTGTTCTATAAATGCAACATGGATATTTTTTCCCCGCTGGGGTTCAACTCCCGGAACCAGTGAACGTTACGTTACTATAACGAATTAATTAGCAATTACGAGGATGTTGATTACAATGGATTGTTTTAGATGACGTTGATGATAATGCAGTAATTAAATTTCCGCGAAATAGTTTTTAGTTAGATTTTATTTTTATTATATTACGCTAAAAAGACGAAGTAGGTATTCATTAGTAGTTTTTTAAGTCCCAAGTTTTCTGTCAATATTAAAAACTTAAAACTTCTTAATTATTATTTTAAGTACCTACCTGTAATTTGTAGATAATTTATCATCAGTCTTTTACTAAGTAATAAGTAATGAGCATGACGTATTTTTTAAAAGCATTTACGTAAATGAGTCAATTCCATAAAGGTTTTTACGTCCAGTCCATTTTTTTTTAACTTGTCTTATTTATCACACAGTTTATTACATTACAGTAAACCTTGTAATGGAAATCACACATTTTTATGTTATTGACTTTTCCAGTCATGTTTGAGTGATTTCATCACTTCATTTTCCGTGCTTAAATATTCAATAGAACTTGAAAATGAATGTTATTGTTTTTTTAAAATAAGAAAAGTTAAAAACTTTATGTTCTTAAAACTTATTAAGTGCAATAAAATTTCCATAGCTCTGGGATTTTACGTTTTATATTTTATTTGCGTTTCTTCCAAGAAATGTGTTTGAGGAAATATCAGTGGTCATATGACCCACTTAAAAAACTGGTTGGTGTTGAAAGTACTTGAGCCCTGTACTGTGTGTGGCGATAGTGATCACGAAGCGGTTCGTCTATGGTTGGCTTTATGCCTTATTCGCACTACGAAAGCCGATTCTATAGCCTAAAAACATAAAGTTAAGAGTCTTCTTTGTATGGCAAATCTCTGAATTCTTAGATAGGGTTCTTAAGAATAAAAACAAATATGTTTATTTTTATTTTTGTAACTTGAGAATTAAAATAGATAAACTTGTAAATAAGAACTAAATAATAATTACTATTTTCAGTGTAAACTTGAACTAGGTCAAATGTCAAACTCGAATGCGCCTGCATTATTCTTAAAAAGGGATCCGAAGTAACCCTTCAAGTATACATAAATATAAAGATATTCGCTCTTAAATTTCCTTAGGGGCAAGCGCAAACGTCAGAACCACACATTCATTCACATCAGGAACCAGATTCTGAATTTTATGAGACACCAAGAATTTTTCAGATTCTGAATTTACCCTGACAGTAGGGGAGAGCAGGGTAGAAAGAGCCAGAGGTAAGTTGTGCCGACGCAAACATTTCCTAATAGAAAAAGACTTACCCCTGCCTCTTTCAATCGCTCTCCCCACTGTCAATTGAGAATGTGAAAAATTCAAGACATTAATTCGCACCGCCTTTATTTACGTAACATTTCTAATTGCAAGCATAGATGTACACAATTACTAGTGGCTATTTATATCTCATACTAGACGACGCCCGCGGCTTCGCCTGCGTAAGAGTAGTTAAAATATATATTGGCTTTATTCCAAGGGAATAATCGAGATACAATCTATCCTATGTCCTATTCTTGGATGCAAACTATCAGCGCCAAGTTTCAGCTTAATCCGTTCAACTGTAAGTGCGCGAAGGACATACAAACATCCGAATATCCAAACATCTAAACATCCAAACATCTTTACAAACTTTTTAATTTGTAATATTAGTAGGACATAGGATTAGTAGGATTTAAAATAAGTCAAGATTATTATAACAAATCTGCATCGCAAATTACAGTGGGTACGATGATTTCCTGTAATCTAAGGTTAATCGTGAGTACTACAAGTGGGTCATTAGTTCAAGTTGAGTAACATTTTAATCCATTGATTAAGCTCTAGATTTAATAATACCTACGGTTGACGGTTCCACGTGTTTGTTTGTCAGGTACCTGTGTAAATAACATAGGCAGCTGTAATTGTTATTGATAGTAATATTGAAATAATGACTATAGAATTAAATTTATTTTTAACTAGACGATGCCCGCGGCTCCGCCCGCGGAAAAGTCGATAAACAAAATATTGATTTTATCCCAAGGGAACCTATAATCGGGATAAAATGTATCCTATGTCCTATTCCTGGATGCAACCTATCTGTGCACCAAGTTTCAGCTTAATCCGTTCAACGGTTAGACCGTGAAGGAGGGACAAACATCCAAACGTCCAAACATCCAAACATCTTTACAAACTTTCACATTTATAATATTAGTAGGATATTAGTAGGATAATTGGTCTGGGTATATGAAATTGCCTTCTGTTAGCAATAAAATCAAGTAATCATTAATAGTAAAAAAGCGACTTCTTCAAATTGGGGGTTTACCTATCTACTAACTATTACAAATAATAAAATTGAAAGTTGGGGGGCTCTGTTTGTCTGTGTGTTTGAAAGAGCATCACGTAGTTGAAACGGCTGATTTGACAGAACAATGGATGAAATACATAAATAATCCTTAACTCGGGCGGGGCGTTATTTAGGCTTTATTTTATTTAAATCAGTTCACTCTATCAATACTTCTAAAAGTTATGGTTTACCTAAACTGTGTGCTTAATAAGACAAGTTAAAAAATGGACTATTTAAGAGCAGCTGTAATCACCAAGTCGAGCATTTATTTATTTTTATTAAATGTTTAGATTACTTACTACGGTATTTTACTTTTTTACGTGCTGAGGCAAACATGATTCCACTCATTTAAGTTTAAGTTTATAGCAGTTGCAAATACCTTTGCATTTTTTTCATAATTCAGTTGATTTAATTACATCGTTAAGAGATTATTGTAGTTGAAATGAATTGTTATAAATCGTTTAGTATTAAGTCAGTAAAATGGCAATCTTCAAAAATTGCGTTACAATACCTACTAGAACGCTTCGGTATCTACAACACAAAAATTGTTTCATAATAACACTAATCCGTTTATGTGTGAGCAATTATTATAATTGTACTATGCACATAAAATTTAATTAAACTTAATATTACCAGACGTTTAATATGTAAATCAATACTACATTACAGTCATTTATATGTCAAATAACTATGTTGTTAGGTTGATTTTATTAATTATGATGTTATATAATGGTAAACAAATCGTTGGTCTGCTGAACCGAAGTTCCAGGTTTCAATCCTCGGCCGCACCTCTAATTTTCTAAGTCATGTGCATATTAGAAACTATAATCACTTGCTTCAGTGAAGGAAAAGATTGTAAGGAAATAAGTCGTAAGGAAATAAATCGTGAGGAATAAAGTTCTTAAGTGTGCGAAGTCTGATAATCTAAAGGCTTGACAGATTAAACGCGAGGTATCTTTGGATTCATGTCTTTTGTGAGTGCGTCATAGGCTATCGTATTTGTTTACGTAAACTTCTAAAAAAAATTTTAGCAGTCGCGTTTTTTTTATTGTTACCTGTTTGCTATTTTTGTAGTTAAGATGAGATTGTTAATGTATATGTAAAGTGACGAGAATAGATAGAGTAAATATCAAGTGAGATAAAATCAACAACATTGTTTTTTTCTTTCATTTCAATGAACTTTTTTCATTGTTCATAAACAATACTTTTTTTAACACTTTTTAACTTAACACTTTTTTTACCAAAAGTTTCGTACGCCTTAAAAAACGCATTAAAATTGGCATTAAATATTCAAATAAATTCATTTTTAATTGATATCTGAAATTAGTAAATTGTAAGTTTAATAAATTTAAATAAGCACTTTACATATTTTTTTCTACTTTTCTACTTTCTAATTCTACTCGTACTTTCGCGTAGATAATTTTTATTTTATTGATATAGAATAATAAAAGATCAAACTGATACACAATCACTTTTATCACGTAAAATCACTTGCAATTCACGTGTGCTTAACCCTTACCTTAAAACAACAAGTTTAAACCACATCTCGACCAGTTTCCGTCACAGACTGACCGACTTGTTACTACTTTTTCTATATATAGTCTTTGATTTGTTTACTTTTTATCATACGCAAAATAAAAGGTGTAAAAAGTGATTATTACTGCTTTTAAAGTGAGGGTGCCTTTAAGTATTATCGCATTTTTTGAAGATTTTTTAAGTGTCAAAAGAAACAACACAAGTAACCTTATTTTTTTAACGATTCTATTATTTATGTCCTTCATTACCCCCAAATATCTGATTTACCCCTCCAGATTTGGAATCCAGGGTCTAGTGATATTGCTCACTACTGAGCGTGGTTGTTTTCTCATTGCTAAGGAGGCCTTTAAGCAGACTCCCCCACGCTGCATCAGTGCATATTAGTAGTGAGGTTAGTGGCCTCCGACATAGCTTAACGACTTATTTAACGACTAGCAATCGCCGGTGGCTCCGTCCGCGTAATTTTACTGTTTTTGCAATATTTTTTATTGCTGCTCCTCTCCTATTCATCTTAGCGTGATGTTATACAGCCTATAAATAGCCTTCCCCGATAAATATACTGTCTTATACTAAAAGAATTTTTCAAATCGATCCAGTAGTTCCTGAGATTACCGCGTACAAACAAACAAACAAACTCTTCCGCTTTATTAGTATAGATAACAGCCGGGACCGGCAGTTTTACGTGCCGTATGAAGCACGGAAGTGTTATTGACATAAAAATTGTAATTCCATAATGTAATTTTATCAGGATTTGTTTGAAGTAGATATACAAAATAATCATTGTCCATACAATTTTGTGCAAAGAACGACCGTGTCCCAATTAACTGTAAATGCAAATATTTTTATTTTATCTGAAAGTTATACATGTCACGGTTTGTTTTGTTTAATATCAATGTTATCATCTTAGTTTAATTTAGTTTGGATACGTAATTACAAGGTCATGGTTTAATCTTTCAATAAAAATTTGCAATATATAAGTATAAAGTAAGTATAATTATGTAAATGTTTAGTTTTCCTTTTTTTAAATAATACAGGCACGTACGAGTTTGATATGTAGCATTCTTAAAGTTGATACGCAAAAGTTCATAAAGCTTTTTATGCATAATAATTACGTGTTATTAAATTTAATAAATAATTTTAATTCAGGCATGCTCAGATTTTTTTGTAATAATGTTGTAATATATGTTCACTAGATGGCGCTATGAATAGATACTTTCCTTATCTATATTAATATTATAAAGCTGAGTTTTTTTGTTTGTTTGTTTGAACGCGCTAATCTCAGGAACTACTGGACCGATTTGAAAAATTCTTTTAGTGCTAGATAGTCCATTTATCGAGGAAACTTATAGGCTATATAACATCACGCTAAGATAAATAGGAGAGGAGCAGCAAAATAAAATATTCCAGAAACGGGAAAATTACGCGGGCGGAGCCGCCGGCGACTTCTAGTATAATAGATGGCGCTCATAACGTATTTGATAATACCGATACTAATTCCTAATGCAGATGTATTATAGGTATGGTCGAATAGGTTATTGAAACGCCTGTAATTTTTTACTACTTAATGTATTGACTGGTATTGAGGTTTATCTATACTTCTATAGTGATATAATAATATAAAGCTGAAGAGTTTGTTTGTTTGAACACGCTAAACTCAGGAGCTACTGGACCGATTTGAAAAAATCGTTTAATATAGATAGTCCGTTTATCGAGGAAGGCTATAAGCTATAATAACATCACGCTAAGATGAATAGGAGAGAGCAGCTACATACTATACTAATAATATAAAGCTGAAGAGTTTGTTTGATCGAGCTAATCTCAGGATCTACTGGACCGATTTAAAAAATTATTTTGGTGTAAGATAGTCCATTTATCTTTTTATATATTTTTTTTAAAGAAGGTTAAGCATTTTTGATTACGTCACTCTCGTGTAGCTTATTCAACTTACGTACACGCAATAAACAAAAATATAATTTGTACATAAAAAATATTACTTTAAATAAATCAATATCATGACCTCTCTGATTTCGGAGAGGCCAATAAACGGTTGCATAAATCAACGTAATGCAAAAATTATTTTAAATTTTTTTGGCGACCTTCCTCGATCCGAACACACTACATCACTATCACCACATATTGGACAACCTTAATCACCCCCACAGCATGAGCAGTTTCGCAAATCTGACAGCCTCATAAGATGGTAATTTAAAATCAACAACAGAAGAATAAACGTACTCAGACCAAAAAATGTATAGCCTCAGTCTTCAAAACAAAAAAATTAAGTCCCTTTTTTTTCTTTTTCCATCGATCATCATCATAACCCATAACTGTCCCACTGCTGAGTTTGGGTCTCCTCTCACAGTGTGAGGGCACAGGCCACAGTCCACCACGTTGGTCTAGTGCGGATTGGCAGAATACACACAACTTTGAGAACTTTATGTAGAACTCTCAGGTGCGTAGGTTTCCTCACGATGTTTTCATTCACCGAAGCAAGTGATAATCAGTTTCTAATACGCACATAACTTAGAAAATTAGAGGTGCGTGCAGGGGATTGAACCTAGGAACTCCGGTTCGGGAGACCAACGTTCAAACCACTAGGCTATCACTGCTCTCAAAGAAATTACGACTACCGCATGCAAAGCTGCAGGGAACAATTACTTAAGTGTGTATAACAAGTATTTGGCCTACATATTTTTTTATTATTATCTCGTAAAATTACGAATTTATGACCCGTATTTTTTGGGTCCTTACAATTTATTTAACGATCTTTATCAAGGTAATTATTAACGTAAGGTAAGTTCGAATATAAAGAGTATAATTATTCGCAATAACATTAAATAATAGATAATGTCAGTAAATCTGTCTAAATACTTATTTCTAGGGAAATTTCCGTTAAAAAACATTGTTATGGCAAGCGATGTTTTTTAGAAACAGAAGTAAAAATGTTGTGGATCACTGTAGTTGTCTTAATCTTAAGGCAAGTTTATTCTCAAATATTTTTTTTAACAATTGAGCGATTTGTTAATATTCGATCCTAATTCAATTTCTTTATTATAATTATGCAGATACAACTTTGTAGGTGTATAAGAGTAGGCGCGCACTAGATAGCTAGGTTGTGGAAGCCAAAATATGTAAGAAATTCGTGGCTATCTATGTTCTATCTATGTTCGTGTGGCTGCCGTAGCCAGGATGCCACAGTCTAGGTTCTTAGTGCGGCTCTATTATAATACTTTATTAAAGGATCTCGCAGGCGATAGCATAAATAAAACATTAATGACACGTACGTACTCAAATCCAGACTAAGATATTTTAATATGACTGTATTTCTCTTGTCCACAGCATTATAAATGTTGCATCAGGATCACACAAGCATTTTCCTCATGGGTTCAAATTCGGTGCAGCTACGTCAGCGTACCAAATTGAAGGAGCATGGAATACTAGTGGTAAAGTTAATTAAACTAGAGAATAATTTGGCTGAAAATCGGACATTTCTCGTGCCCTAAGTATTTTTGAACTAGATCCAGGAACAACTGAGGGTTAGCGACGGTCAGCGGATCCAAATTAATTAGCGAACTGTGAAAGGGTGTTGCAAAGGGTGGTCTTGGGAAAATCAGAATTTAACCAAATGTCCGAATTTGGGAATTTCTTGTCCAGGGAAATTTTAGCTACTAAACCTAATCATGACACACAATAATGACAATTCTACGACGTAAGAACCAAAAATCTGTCACTTAAAATACGACTTTAATATTATTCTAGATAAAGGCGAAAGTATGTGGGACAGAGCAGTTCATTCACATCGCGATGAGATAGCCGATGGCACAACAGGTGATGTAGCTTGCGACTCCTATCACCAATGGCGACGTGATGTGGAAATGGTACACGAAATGGGCCTGCATTTCTACAGGTTAGTTCTTGTTGGATCTCCTAGATGGCTATCTAGTAGGCTTAGTACTAGGCTACTTACTACTACTAGTAGGCTTACTAGTCTTCTTGTTGGAGCATGTTGAGACTTTAAAAAGAATACCGGGCGATTCTTTCCTGTTTTTTTTTTCTCCTAGCCGATGATATGGTAATAAAATTGTTCATCGAGACTATAAAAGGTAAATTTCCTCGTGAAATTAAAGGTGGCTTTATGTATCTCTTCTTAAATAATACTCGATTTGCATTCTTAGTTATTATCAATCTTAAGGTTCTCTATATCGTGGCCCCGTCTCCTACCAAATGCCTTTCCAACTAAAGTTAGTGAAAGTGGGAAAAAGTACTACAACGATTTGATAAATCATCTCCTGGAGAAGGGCATTGAACCCATCGTCACACTTTACCACTGGGACCTACCACAGAAACTGCAGGACCTTGGTAAGTCAGAGGAATTTTAAAAGATATCTATTAAGTTGCTTAGTGGGCTATGCTTTTATTCAACTAAAAATGCAATCAGTATCACAACTGATCGCTTAGTGCAATGGTTCCTAATCTTTTCAATATTGCTACCCCTGTGACTTTTGAGGAAAACTGATTTTACCCCATCTTTAAATGTTATCAAAAAACAAATTACTTTTTCTGTATATTTTATTTTAGAATCCTAATAATTAGATCCCTTGTTACCCCCGTAAACCAGGTTATTTACCCCTGCGGGGGTAGTTACCCAGGAACCCAGGTTACAGGGGCTACTTTCTGTATTTCAGGTGGCTGGACAAACCCATACATATCAGACTGGTTCGCGGACTATACGAGGGTGGTATTCTCTCTCTACGCTGACCGAGTGAAGACCTGGATTACCATAAATGAGCCCAATATGGTCTGTGACATCGCCTATAATGTTGCTATGGTTTTTGCACCTCTAATCCACGAACCAGAAATGGCTGCGCTGTTGTGTGCTAAGCACGTTGTTCTTGCTCATGCCAAAGCGTGGAGGATATACGAAAAGGAGTTCAAAAACCTCTATCATGGTAAGAGATGCTGGAATTGGTATTAATAAATTGTTCCCCGTCCAAAATTCGTGAGTCAAACACCTATAAAACAAATATCTTAGACGTTAAATCAGCTCAGTTTCGTACATGTTACCAAATATGACTTTTGTAGGGGATTGTCATGATCTGATAATATAATTTTGCAGGTAAACTTTCTATATCAAATCATGTGGTGT
>LGAG01000066.1:333299-352116 GCA_001278395.1 Lerema accius
ATTGGTGTTAAAATAATTCATGAGAAGTGATAGTAAATTATTAGAAATTTTACAACTTGGAAAAGTTGTTCAGTATTTTGAGAATTTACTGGGTATTAATCTGATTTACCACTAGTATTCCAGGCTCCCTCAATTTGATACGCCGACGTAGCTGCACCGAACTTAAATCCCTTAGGAAAATGCTTGTGTGATCCTGATGCATCACTGATAGTGCTGTGGATTACAGACATACAGTCATCTTCCTATATATAAAAAACAATTGCTATTCGTTAGTCTCACTAGAACTCTAGAACGGCTAGACCTATTTGGTTAATTTTGGTTTTAAATTATTTGTGGAAGTTTGGGAAGGTGTAAAAGGTGAGAAAAAATGAAAAAAAAACTTTTTTTAAGATCCTGATGCAGTACGTAGTACAAAGTTTGTCAGTACTAGTTATAACTATTAACTCATGATTCAAAAAAGAAAAAAAATGGGGAGGTATAATAAAAAAAAAACTCCGACAATGGACACGAATCCAGTGACAATTAACGTATTAACAGCCGTTAAGCCGATAGAATTATTTTTTTAGATAGTTGAGCAGTAATTACAGAAAATTTTCCAATATTTTATCAAACTGTTATTGTTCAAATGTTCCTTTAGTTATTAAGTATTATAGTAAAAAATAAAACAAAATATCTTGCCTTAAAACCACTGCAACGATCCACAACATTTCTATTTTTGATTGCACTTGATCCGATTGCACTTATTCGAATAAAATAACTGGTTAATATAAAGTTTACCTGGAAGTATCGATTTGATTAACTTACAATCATTTCAACTTAGCGGGGATAATTACAGTACACAACTAAACTATGCATTTTATATAAATTCCTTAAGAAGGATCATTATTCAATTATAAAAAAATATGCGGCTTGACTAGTTGGCCATTTCCAAGATTATTATATTAAGTAAATTACTCTTGATCATTCAAATTAATTAAATTCATCTTTCCTTTTATGCATAAGTGAATGCGATGACCAATAATTTATGCATACCTATAATGCTTCAAACGTAACAACCAAGTCTTAGTGTCGACTACAATTAGTAGGTAATAAAACGGAGTTCCCGTTTATATTTTGTGTGGCGAAAACCTCGCTTAATTTTGGTTCTCTTAAAAATTGCGTTTTACAGAATTACACCTTTAAGGAGATATACCTAAATGATTTGCACACTTAAAAGATGCGTGGACGTTAACATGCTTAATATGCATTTATTCGACAGATTTTTGGAAATTAAGCAAATATTTATGTGCTTAATATAATCTTAATTATGTCGTTAAATTAACCATAAAATAATAGCAAAACTAATAAAAATTGATAAATGTGGTAGTGCAAAAAAGTATGATTAATAATGAAATATTTTCAAAAAATAAAAAAAATAGAAACAAAACCAATTATTAACGTTAGTAAAGTATTTTTGATTATTTAATACGTGAGTTCTATTTATTATATTTATAAGTTTATTCAAATGGAACATTTTTGTAGTGCAACGGTTATTTTTTCAAAATTTCAATTAGCTGAACATTAAAGTTATGATGCCTTAAATAATCAATTTGCAATATTTCGAGTGTTTATTTATTCGTATTTAATTTATTTTTAAGCACGTATTAATCTTCGGAGGGATGACGGGTTGCTAATTTTAAATAATTAAATATTATTATTTGCATTAAAATATTATATTATTAGTGTATCATCATCATCTTCATCACATCAACTCCTATCGGCAATCGTCTTTTCTGTTGACATGGTGAACACTGCCTTCAAAATGGTATGACATTAGGTACGAAAAAAAGATGACGTTATTGAGGTAGGTTTATATGTCGTTCCTGTACATTTTGAAGGTAGCGTTTAGCGTGAGCGTGAAAGGAAAAGGCTATATCTATAAGGTCAGCAAAATCAATTTATCATCAATGCTTAGTTTTTCCGGTACAATGTGGAATAAATTAATATATAAGTAAGTACACAAGTTTTATTAGACTAGATTGAATCAGTAGTTAGTCGTGAAGGTAGTTAGTATTTAATAATTAGTATCAGAAGTATCAGAGGTGACATTGAGTGATCGCTGTTTGATGACGCTGGCGTAGTAACGAGCAGAGGCGCGCCCTGTTCGTGGTCGCGCTGGGTCGGTGAAGTCCACGTTGTATAGACCGAAACTCACGCTGAAATGATGACAAAGTCACTGTAAGAACTAACTTATACTTACTCAATAAAATATCCCTGTACACGTGCTAACCCTCCTTTTGTTACTTAGTTGCATATTTTGGCAATAAATTCAATGTAACAAATACAATTTAAAACTTAATCATCATCATCATAACCCATAACTGTCCCACTGCTGGGCTCGGGTTTTTTCTCACAGTGAGGGCCATAGCTCACAGTGGCCAAGTACGGATTGGCAGACTTGACACACCTTTCAGAACTTTATGGAGAACTCTCAGGTGTGCAGGTTTCCTCACGATGTTTTCCTTCACCGAAACAAGTGATAATTAGTTTCTACGCAAATATTTTTTTGAAAATACGAGGTGCGGCCAGAGTTTGAACTCAAGAACTTCCCATAGAGAGACCAACGTTCAAGTCACTAAGCTATGGCTCTAGCACTATTTAGTCTTATCTACTATTTTTTAAATAAATAAATAAACGATAACACACTCATACCCCCGCAGTCGGATTCCCTATGTCGCGGGTGGCATGGACCACTCAAATAACACATCACTAAACCAATGACCCAAGAAACATTAAATTTATCTGTCTCACAAATTATCTGACCTGGCCGTAAATCGGAGCCGGGACCCCTAGTTTCACAGGCAGGGTCACTACCAACTAGGCTACAGGGTCATATATCTAAGTTCACCAGGGTTATGCGAAGTTTAAACGTATAAGACACTCACGTATATCCATCCATCCATTCGAAATTGTCGAGAAGTGTCCAAGCGGTATAGCCCACAACATTGACACCATCTTCTTTAATTGATAGCAGTATCTAGAAACACAAGAAGCTCTTATTACATCAGTAGAACCTTCATAAGCTATTTTAGCTGATCCTTTTCGACGTTTTAGGCAATTTGTTGCATCTTCATGATAAGAGATAATATAAAATCATAGCATACGTGTGTTTGTCTCTAAAATCTCCGAAACTGCTGAACGGAATCTAATGAAAATATTTAAAGTATTTTAGAGATTATAGTTTTAGACCACAGATAAACCTGGTAGGTGGTGCTGATGTCGAGAAAATTCAAAGGGACCAGTCAAATTATGAAAGTAATTAAAACGCCGCTATAGCAGAAAATATCCTATTATGACGAGCGTTTACTAAAGATACATGAAAGTTAAGGTCAGGACTATAGCTGTGACCACTGCACACTCGTAATAAATTATAATACTTTATTATATCGTTAGAAAAGAAATGTTAACCAAACAATGTCAAGGGTCACATGCTTTACTGGTCCCTTAGAAAATAATTGTGATCGACCAAAGTTTGTTAAGAGTATGTCATGAAATATTGAATAGTATTTCAATAGTGGGCCTATAACACTACCTCATGAATGGAAAATGAAGATAGATATGAAATATATCAAATATACCAAATATGTACCAAAGTAAGATATGAAATATGTGGTAGAACGTCTGTCCAATCTACCAGTTGGTAATATAGTCTAGTACCTGTTCCAAATAATCTTTATAATATTCTACTCGTTCTACATCATCCAGAACTTTGTTGCCAGCTGAATAGCCATTCTCAGTGATCAATATCTTCACATCACCGTACTGTTTCTTAATCCATCCTAACATGTAACGAATACCTTCTGGGTAAACCTGGAATTGAGATAGGGAAATAGTCATAACTACCTCCAACAATACACAAGTATGGATTACAATTGCGCTGTACAAGTACTCGTAAGTATAACTACGAAGGTAAAAGGGTTTAAGTAAATACTGAACAAAAATTGCGAGTAACAAAATGTTTACCATTTGCCATTTAATAGACGACACGGTAAGCAGAAATTTCCGCTCTGTCATCTAGTAGCCACGTCCGTTTTCTCCAACGCATTGTATGTGTCTGTCTCTTTAATCACAAGGATACTTAAGAAGTTTTCACTTCAATAAGAACAAGACCCCGTAGCCTAGTTGGTAGTGACCCTGCCTGCAAAGCGAGAGGTCCCGGGTTTTATTCCCGGCCAGGGCAGATATTTATGTGACAGATAAATATTTGTTCTCGGGTCATGGGTGTTAGTGATGTCGTGTTATTTGTGTTGTCCATGCCACCCGCGACACAGGGAATCCTACTGCGAGGGTATGAGTGTGTTAGCGTTTTTTTTTTTAATATTTTACCGCAAACCAAGAAGATGCGCCTAAAGGCCACTCAGGCTTCACGTACAACTTAGCACCTAGCTCCGGAGAGTCACCTAATGGCCATGGTGCTAAAACTTCTCCAACCGTTGCGTTTCTGGCGATACGACTCGTATAGTGATTGAAGCCATAAAAATCATAGGTTCCTGAAATGAACATTTTTTTAGCTCCTAGTCCAAATGTGATCAACAGTGATTAATAGTACTAGTCGTGATGATAATATTTAGTTACAGATCGAGTTAAGTAACTGAAACTCTACGGTTATTTATTTTTAAGTAGTACCTAAACTATCCTTTTGACTAGGTATCTAGTTATTTACTGTCTTTTCAGTAACGAGAACGTTCTACCCTCAGCACTAAGAAAATTATCTAGTTCAAGCAAAAGGAATGGTCTGTCTCAGAATTAAAGCAATGGAAGTCAGGCTTGATGGGGTAATTTATGATACTTACCTACCTTTACTTACCTAAATTACAATTCAGATTAAATTCCTCGCAGAAGTAGTAGGTAAGGATAGACTTAGAACGGTTATTTACATGAAATTATACCTTGAACTAACTTCTTTTCTTCTTTAGTAAACGCAGGCAGTCTGGAATAGGGATATCCTTCGTTTTTACTTTTTTCAGCTATGTACTTCTCAATCGACGGAGGCCAGCCACCCTTTTTGGAATAAATAGGATGAGAATACATTCCAACCTGCAAAATTGGATAATTTCGAAATTCATTAGCGCTGTTTACAAGCTTATAATTAACTACTGGGAATTACCTATTGACAATTAGTTTTTTAGCTATTACAGTTAATTGTTTGACTTGATAATAATTATATGACTAGCACAAAGAAATAATCGAGGATCTTTAGATTGCCGAATTAAAGTAATCACGTTAAACCTCATTGAGCGTTTTTTCTTCAAACGCTTTTCTAGAGGTTAACCTGATTATGTCCAATACTTCATGTTAATGTGAGTTAATTTATAAAGTAATAGAATTTAAAAGGCTCACGCATAATTCTCGAAGCATTTCCGCTAAATTCTCATCCTCTTCCGTTTCCGGTTCAAACCATAATAAATGGTTGGTGATACCTACTTCACCTAAAATAATTATATTAGTTGTAGTCATCTAATAAGTAATTAATATATCAAAAATGACATTTATAGGCATATTTTTAAGAGACCTAATGGACTCCCTTGTAGCACACCATGGTTGTAAATTAAGATTACTTTGTTATTATGGAATAATATTATTATTATAGCTAGCTAATGCTTAAGTAATTAAATTACCATCAAATAAAATACTTCCTATAAATAAGTACCTACATAGCAATCTTTGCATCTATTGATAAAAATATAGACCTACTTATACAGTATTTCATCGATAAAAGTATTCATGGCTATGAGATTATCAGAGTTGATTATTATGAAATAGTGTTACAATAATTTCTCTAAAATACCTTGATATTTAGCCCGGAACTCCTTATCGTATGCCCTGTAAGCTTTTGCATGAGCTAAAAGGATATTTTTATTGCAAATCAGGTTAGCGAAACCCGGATCGTAAATAGCAGGTGCTATATCCCCCGAGTTATAGGCATAATCGCAAACAACTATAGCCTCGTTAATTGTCACCCAAGTCTTCACTCGGTCCCCGAAGAGAGAAAAGGCGACCCTTGAATAATCCTCGAACCAATCAGCTATCAATGGGTTAGTCCAACCACCTAAAAAAAATATTGTTAATCACCTTAATACATAAAAATTTGTACGTGTTTTTGTCACTGAAATCCGTCTAAACGGTTAGACCAATTGTAATAACATTCTTGTGATGTATTTTAGAGGGATCCAGTGCAGTTTCGAACCAAGAAAGAAGAAGAAGAGAAGAACCAAGAAGAAGAGACCAGCCACACTATTAGAGTTACTGAAATGCCGACATAGCAAAAGTAGTCCGATATCATAAGCATTTAAAAGGTACATGAAAATTGAAGCTCAGGAATACATGATGTGGAACACAAAGGGATCAACAAAACTATAAGAGAAAATGTAGCAGAATAAAGTCTGCTTGATCTTCTAGTAAAGTATAATAAAAATCATAAGTAAGTAATCAAAAAGTTTTCAAAGGTGATGCGAAGTCAACTAATCCGCTCTTAGCCAGCGTAGTGGACTATGGCCTATACCACACACATTCTGAGAGGAGACTAGAGTCCAACAGTCGGATAGTCAAGGGTTGTGATGTAAAATGAGTTCAATGAACTTTGTTGTTAAGTATATTAAGCTAAAACAAAAGCCATACCGAGGTCCTGTAATCTTTTAGGAAGATCCCAATGATATAATGTTACAACGGGCTCAATTCCTCTAGCAAGTAATCCGTTAATCAAATTGTTGTAGTATTTAGTTCCGGCCTCACTGATCACGTTGGAGAAACCCGTTGGTAGCAGACGAGGCCAGGATATGGAGAATCTGAAGAAGAAAAACTTGGAAATTTTATTCAATATCATGTAAGGACATTTACCTACTTTATAACATATTGGGAGAGTATCGTAAATTATATATTATGTGCCTTTAAACTACACATGAAGAGCTTAACTTTGTACCCTACACTACACAAGCATCTACTAGTTAGAGATTTGGCATAATTAAAGTTTACATGGAGAAGAAATACGGGTACTTTTATTTTGTTTAAATGACGTTACTAATACTTATTTTGTAAATTAAATAAAACCTACAATACCCACCATGCGTTTAATACGGACACGTCACACTCAATTATATAGGACTCCATTAAAAGACTTATCAACAGATATACATATACCTATGTATATCAAACGGGATCTAGTAAATATGCCTATTTTTTTATTCCAATTAAAATTATGCTTGACCACGGTTCCATCTGATGGAAAATGTCGACGCAATCTAAGAGGTAAAGCGCATTAATTTAGAAGAAGTATATTTTCACTCTTGCCTTGAAGATATTGTATATACTATTGTATTAGTATTTATGTTACCTGTAGAAATCCAAGCCCATTTCCGCGGCAATCTCAATGTCTCTTTCCCATTGGTTGTAGGAATCGCAAGCAACATCGCCGTTGCTACGATCAGCAATCCTCTCTGGATAAGCGTGTGTAAACACGTCCCAGATGCTCTCTGATTTATCTGAAATAAAAAAAGTACTCCTAAATACGTAAAGGTCCTCTCACTCTTGACGACTCCGTAGCCTAGTTGGTAGTGACCCTGCCTGCGAAGCGAGGGGTCCCGGTGTGATTCCCCGCCCCGGGGCAGATATTTATGTGATAGATTTTTGTTCTCGGGTCATGGGTGTTAGTGATGTGTTATGCGTTGTCCATGCTACCCGCGACAGGGAATCCTAATGCGGGGGCATGAGTGTGTTAGAGTTTAATTTATTATTATTATTCTCATGATCAGAACGATTTAGTTTTGCATTTTGCAGCTTTTGTGTAATTGCTTTCTGTGTAATAAAACTGTAACGTAACATAAATGGGATTTGAAAATAAGGCCTGGAAGACAGATAGTTTTATTATCATCAGGAAATCCTAAAATATCAGGAAAAGAAGAAATCTATGAACTGTAGAAGATAGTTTTATGTACAAACGTAATTGGCTCACTGAAAGGTTTAAAACTAAAGGGACTTTGACTTTATTCTCTTTTATCTTTCTTGTATTCTAACATCTCATCCAAAAGCTTACCATCTGCATCCCAGCCACCTTCCACTTGATATGCCGCTGAAGCAGCTCCGAATTTGAATGTTGGAGGAAAACTCTGGTCTAGAGAACCCCATACTGGATTTAGCAGAAAACTGTGAGACAATTGAATACTTTAATACATACAGTAGGAATTAATAATAATAAAAAATAATGTATGACACAATAATGACTGCCAAATTTTATTCAAATCAGTTCAATGTTTTTCTATCCCATATTCAATGGAAACAAAATGGTAGCTCGCAAAAATAAGTATTCTATATGACGCCTCGTCATATGCTACGAACATGCTAAGTTTCATCTAAATTGGTCCAGGGGTTTTTGTGTGACACCCCAACAGAGAGGCAGTCAATTAAAAAAGATATTGTTTTGGTCTATCAAATTCTATCAATACTAAAAACGTCCAAAACATAAAATATTCAATGTATAGAACTGATCCCGTGTTGTTATTAGAATAAATTCTAATTAAGATTATAGCAAGAACAAGAAAATTCGCGAAGCTTTTGGTCCATTTGGTAGTTTGGCGATAATCTCTTATCAGTAGGTAACTTTTGATGTAGGTACCTAATCGATAAGTGTGTTTGTATACTTGTCTCTCATATTTATGTGTCAACGATAAAATCCATATCAATGACATTTTGATCTCAGATTGTCACATTACATGAATCAACGAATAAGGGGTTTAACCCACGTATTACAGTATCACTAGAATAGCTCGTTTTTAGGGTTACATTCTTTGGAATCTTATAGTTTCCTTAAAACACAATGAAATAATAGGCAATTATACTCTCAATGATCAAATTTTAAATAGGAATCCTATAGCTAAGATTTAGCAGTTATTCTTGATGAAAAACTTATATTTCAGCATCACTACAACTATGTTATCTCTAAATCTAACAAAACTCTGAGCTTCATTTTTAGATTTACCTAGGAGTTCAAAAATCCCTCAAATCTAATCTGTGAGTCTAATACATCTTTATAATTCACTTGTTAGTTTTACCCTTGAATATTGTTGCCTAGTATGATACCCTATTACAAAGTTCATTTTGGCAGGATGGAGAGAGTTCAAAAAGAATTTTTAAATTCAATCCGAATAAATTGTCATAGTCTTATTCCAATAACTTAAAAGAACTCAATATCTCTTTGACTCGATTGACTTCGCTTGATTTCTGTTTTGTGTACCGTGAAATCCTACTAATATTATAAATGTGAAAGTTTGTAAGGATGTTTGGATATTTGGATGTTTGGATGTTTGTCCCTCCTTCACGCTCTAACCGTTGAACGGATTAAGCTGAAACTTAGCACACAGACAGTTTGAATCTAGGAATAGGACATAGGATAGATTTTATCCCGTTTATAGGTTCCCCTGGGATGAATTCTACCCTTCCGCGGGCAAAGCCGCGGGTATCGTCTAGTAAATAAATAAAGTAGAAACTAAGGACTAAAATAGAAACGAAGCGTTAAAGGATAGTTATTCTAAACCTTGATGATAGCCTGATTCAATTTCATAATTATTAATAATAGAATTCTGTCCATTAATAATAATTAGAAAAATACGCGCAGCATTATGGAGATTAGGTATCGTAAAGGCAAACGGAATATTTTTATGTTGCATTCGTCACACAAAAATCTTTTTCTTTTTTACTTAATTATTTTGTCCCTTAATCCCTTAATTTTAAATGTAACTATTATTTAATTTTGCGCTAGTAAATACGAAAAAAACAATATTGATTTTTATTAGGCTTCATTCAGTTAGACCTTTCAAATCAAAGATCAAAATCAAGTTAACAATTTACACGAGATCGCAGAGTAGTAGATCCAATAACATTCAAAATTCAAATCGATACTAATTACTTTTTTAATAATATTTACATTATAAGTTACATTTTTACATTTCGATAATACACATGAATTTAGGCTACTATTTTTAAACTAAAAACAAAATAACTTTTTCTGAAGCAAAATTAAGGTGTTTATTAGTAAAAAAAAATTAAAATCTTACCACAAAACTACTGTAACTAGTAGCATGTTTTCCGCAAATGATATGATTTAGATTACACACGACTCCCACATAGGTACAATCGTGTAGATAACACCAAGACTTGTGTATTACCGTGATTTAAAATATGAACGCTTGTCATAAAAGAAAGAATCACAGTCGAAATGATTCACGTGTTGTTTTTTTTGTATTTGGCTAGAAAGACAACTATAGGGGATAATAACACTAGAGTCTATACTTCTTCTTACTGTCTATATATTTGTTTGTTTTACAGATAAACATAGAAATGCTATCAAATGTATACTAGGTACTTAATTAGTGTAATTAAATCCAAGAAAACTAGCCACGACTGCCTTGACCTTATTAATACGGTAATTAAATAGATTAAAGAGATAAATGAAAGGCCTTTTATTTATGTTATTTATCAGTATTTTAATGTAATCTAGGGTTTTCTTTATCATTTCTGATAATGTCGTTCACTAAACTAAACCCAATCATCCCAGGGAATGGACAATTGGGATAATAAATTACAAGCTAGTTATCATCATCCTAATTAACTGTCCCACTGCTGGGCACAAGTATCCTCTCACAGTGTGAGGGATACGGGCCATAGTCCCCCACGCTGGCCTAGTGCGGATTGGCAGACTTCACACACCTTTGAGAACTTTATGTAGAATTCTCAGGTGTGCAATTTTCCTCACGATGTTTTCCTTCACCGAAGCAAGTGATAATTAGTTACTAAATACCCACATATTTTTTTTTAATTAGAGGTTTTTGCCAGGTTTTGAACTCGGGAACTCCCGTTCGGGAATCAAAGTTCGGCCACTAAGTTATCACTGCTTCGTAAACATTGATAAAAAATATCAACTATTTTTTAACAAGTGATATTGAATTAGCCTTTGATATCGTAAAACAAATATCCTATCTCATAGATAAATAGATTATTGTTCACAAATACTCGTACCCACATACGTAAAAATACTATTATGTAATGTTTGCCACTGGCAAAGTAAAATAAATGCCTCTCTATCGCTTGCTATAGTGACAAAGATGAATTGATGCATATTCCACGCTTTCTGTAAACAACGATGATAAATTAAATGACGATGATGATTTAAAAATTAATGCATGTTATAAACAAATAATACAATTTAATCGAAATTTTAAAAGAAAAGCCCGTGAACTCTAATTTTATCATCAACTCTTTGCAAATATCTGGACAAAATCACTTTAACCACGAGACAAAAACAAAGTTTATTTCAATCCAGTTTTACACTTTATACTAATAGATTGAATCTTAAAAACTGTGATAAACATAACATGAAGCCTACTATATAATTACAAATATTACAATTTGCTATGACGAATATAGAACTGTTCCTCGTGTGTTGCTGACTATACTCTGTGGGGAAGGGCACATCCAGAGAGTTGTTTTTGATGATCCGCGAGTAATAGTGCGCGGAGGCCCGCGGAGTGCGTCTTCGCTTCGGGTCCTTGAAGTCTACTTGATACAGCCCATATTTTGGTCTAAAAAAACAAAGTTAATATTATATAAGTAATATGATCTTAGGGTACGTGTTTGTCATTTAATTTCTCCTAAACGTCTAGACGATTTCAATACACAGTGTGTTATGTATTTAAGATGGATCAAGTGTGGTTTAGAATTACATTTAGTAAGTGCTGCTTGAAGAAAAAAACTTATCTGAAAACTGATTATTCGATATTACCAGTAGTCATTAACATAAATAATAAAAACAAAAACCCATTGTTAAAAAATTGGAGGGACAAAAAATTCTTCACTTTTCAATTTATACTAATTAAAAAAATTAAAATATTAAATTTAGAAATGTATACTACGTACTCATATCCCCACAGCCACTCGAAGTTATCCATAAGAGTCCAATAAGTGTAACCAGTTATGTTAGCTCCGTCTTCCTTTATAGAGATCAGTATCTGTAATAAGTATTGATGTAACAAACAAATAACGTTTAAAAACATAGGGAAGAGGATAGACACAGTAGACAATAGAACACATAATTGTAAATACTAAACAAACAAATTAACAAAAACTAATAATTCATTAACTAATCTATCTCTAACAGGACCTACTAACCAACTAACGGCCCTTTCCTTAGCCGTTGTCACAATTTCTATCGTCGATAAGAGACGGTGGCACTGCCAGCTAGTTTACTATTCACATTACATTAAAAATACATTGCTTTATGTGTTTTTGTATAATCTAGTGGTATTTCAAAGTCACCTGTTCTAAATGCAACCTAATAAATTCCATCCTTATCTTGTCGTGCATAGCAGCATCTTTACATCCATTCTCAGTGATAAAAAACTCAAGATCTCCATATTCTTGTCTCAGCCACGCGACTGTCTTGCGCAGACCTTGAGGATAAAGCTGGAATGAAATGTGTCAATGGATAAAGTTATCCGATTTTCTGAGTTCTTTTAGATAACTTTAAAGTAATGCAAATAATAAGTGGAGATGCCTGTGCACTAAAATCTTTTCTGGCTTTACGACTGTCAATCTGACAATCAAATGTATTGTGCCTTGCCTTATCTACCACTCTTATTATTAGACCCTACTCTTGGTGTACCTTATTGTATAGTGTTGGCTTATTTTACCCTTGAAAGCTAGAAAATGGTCAAGAAATTTGACCTCTAGCGGTCAAATATCCACTTTGCCACTACGCCCTTACAAATTACTTAAATTCGTCGATAACTCTAGATCTTAAATCACCGTATACGAGCGCTTGACCTAATACGATTAATTTCACTGAGTTCTCGTTAAATAAAAACATATTACCGGTACGAGCTCATTGCCCGCAATTGGCCAACTTGGGTCTGTTTCCAGCACTATATTAAGTTCTGAATAGCCAGTGACAGACCATATAGTAGGCTTGTCCTCCGGCGTCGCTCGACGAGCTAGTCGGGCGCTGTAGTAGTTAATACCAAAGAAGTCATAGGTACCTGTAACATAATCAATAAATATATTAATAACAACAAAATCATATTAATAACGAATTAATAAAAACGAAAAAATCCGACTGTTCAAAAGTTGGATTTAGGGAGCCGTAGTAAAGTAGCCTATGTCAATCGCACAATTGTTCAAGCAATTTAGACTGTAGAGCGTGCCAAAGATATAGACAATCAAATTGACAAAGGAAACCAAATCCTATTACCTGTAATCATTAATAGATACAATCCATAAATTGCTATTAATTTACATAAGGCAATTTGGAAACACAATGTAAATATTTTTTGCTATTGGATGGATTTTTCAAAGACTATTCCCAACATTCAAACTTTATATTCCATTCATAATTATATAGCCTTAGCCGATGACTATAATAAAAAATAATTAAATCTTACTTAATTAATTTTAATAAGATTATAAGTACTTATGATAAAGATAAGAATATTATTGCAATATTTAATAAACTTAGGACAGTCATTTGGAAAAGTTTCTCACATAAACATTTCCGAGAACATCAAGTTTGGAATGAAGAGGCAATTTTAGTTGTTGAGCCGTGTTTGTCATAAAATGAGCATAAAAATTATCAAATTCAAAAAACTAAAAAAAATGTATAAATACTCCCTTATTATATATTAAAAAACCCCCGACAAATTTTATCATCAAACGAAGCTAAGAACCCTCTCAATAAAGTCATCAATATTCTCTTTCAGTGCGCTTTTTTATTTTGAGACCCCGCAGTAGAGTATATTTGCAGACATTTGGTTATTCTTCCCTACTCTCACGCCTTCAACTTTCAAACGGCTCAACCGATTTTCACCAAACATGTCTAAAAACACTTGTAGATAAGTCACTTTTAATACAAAACAAACTGAATTGAAATCGCTTTATCAATTCGGGAGCTACGGCGTCGGGGGTTAATAAATAGATTGAAGTCCCAGAATTGAGTATAATAAGGTAACAATGCATAATTTACCGTTCACTCTCCATCTCCATTAGAGAAAATGACAATACCAACCTCGTACTAATGATATTTCTTCTTTGGTGAAAGCTGGTAACTTGGATCGTGCATATCCTGCCTCCTTGCTGTACTTTGCCATAGCTTTCTCTACTACTGGAGGCCATCCACCTTCCTTGGAGTATATGGGATGACAATACACGCCAGCCTTAAAAATATCAAATAAAATTCATATCCATCAAGTCTACTTCTGACTGCCTAAATGATGAGAAATAAGCAAGGAACCTCATGAAGATCTCGGTATTGATTGCTTTAAGCAGTCCATGTATTTACATTTATGCCTTATACCATAAAAACCGTTAAATTTATAATGTTAATTATACTAACAGAACTCTGTCTTGCTAATTCTGCTATCTCTTCATCGTTGACGCTCTTTGGTTCCGTCCAAAAGAAATTGGTGCCAATTGTCATTTTACCTAAAACGCAATAACCTCAATCTTTAATTATAACAGCGTAGAACCCTAACAGCAAGCAGTGTGATAAGGATTTTAAATGATCCCATCTGTTACATAGAGATTGTTACCTAACAATAAACTTGTAAGCTCACCATGGTATTTCGGCTTATATTCTTTATCATATATCCTCCAAGCTTTGGCGTGAGCCACAATAACGTGCTTATTACACAGCAGTCCAGCCACATCTGGTTCAAGGATCATTGGTGCAAATAAAGCCATATTGTAATTTACGTCGCATATCATATTTGGCTCATTTATGGTGATCCAAGTCTTCACTCGGTCTGCGTAGAGAGAGAATACCACTCGCGCGTAGTCCGCGAACCAGTCTGATATGTATGGGTTTGTCCAGCCACCTAGAAGGTTGTGTAGATATTGTTAGGCTTCTGAGTAATACTATCTTACTCGTAACTGAAACACCGTTTAGTGCAAGGAAATGAAAAGATATAAAAGATTTTAAGATCCCTGCATTGTGCTTGAAGATTTTGTTCATAGATTGAGAAGCTGATGATATGGGACATGGGCTAACTGACGGTAAATAATGCGCGTCATATATCGATGCAATTAAAGCCCAAAACCAAAACCTGACTTTAAATTCCTTTATGATAACGTTGAAAGAAAAGAAGACGAAAGAAGAGGAGATAGGAAGTATATTAATTCCTCGTTGATTTACACATACTAACCCAGATCCTGAAGCTTCTGAGGAAGTTCCCAGTGGTAAATCGTGATGATCGGTTCAATGCCCTTTTCCAGGAGATAATTGATTAAGTCGTTGTAGTACTTCTTTCCACTTTCACTTATTTTAGTAGGGAAAGCATTTGGAAGCAGACGGGGCCATGATATAGAGAACCTAAGAATTAAAATTGTGATTTCTGTATGACACACTGTAGGGTGAAATATTCACATAACGATAAGTAATAATTATGCTAGCTAACTTGCCCTTTTCGTCGTGATTTAAAAAGTAAACAATCTTACAGTGTCTTTTTATTGTAGGTAATTATCGATTTAAAAATAAGACAGACACAAATTAAAAAAAATTAAAAATAAACAATAATTTACTGTTAAAATGAATTTCTACTTACTTCTAAATATTTTTTTAAATTAATGAAATAAATAAAAGTAATGGCAAGATCGTTTACTTTTTAAATCACGACGAAAAAAACGAGGTATATGTCTATAATAATCATCGAAAATTTATCTTAAATGGAGCTTAAGTATCATTACAATCCTCCCACATAACTCACCTGTAAAAGTTCAGTCCCATCTCATGAGCCATTTCCACGTCACGACGCCAGTTATGGTAGGAATCACACGTGACATCGCCATTGATACCACCATCTACCACTTCTGGGTTCGAATGGATTGTCCTATCCCAAATGCTTTCTCCTTTATCTAAAATCAGATTGGTGTGAAAGGGAGGAATGTTTTTATTAATTATTATTATTATAAAATCATTTATTTCGCCAGCTTAAAAAAAAAACAAAGAATGGGTAAAAAGAGAGTACAATAAAAAAGAAAGACATAGCGAAAATGGTCGCACTCAGCGTTATTCGCTGTTATTATATGCAACCTATTATAATGACGGGTGGACAGTGCAAATGGTGCGCATTGTACGTGCTTATAAAGTTAACTATTTAGGTACATAATATGAAAAAAGAAATATTACAATTCTAAAATCAGAATTAGAAACGAAAGAACCGGTTACTAATTAATAAACGCAATTAGGTACATCCCGAAAATAACAAAGGATAATATTTACTTAAAGACTAAGCAAACCTTTTTTCGGGCTTAGATACGTTTGTTTATGTTTTCATCTACAGCGCAAACTCCTTAACGGATTATAACTTATGAGATGATAAATGCGTTACTACCACCATCTAGGTTAAGATATACTTCTTACCACTAGCATTCCAGCCACCTTCGATTTGGTATGATGATGATGCGGCACCAAATTTGAAGCCAACAGGGAAACTCTTGTCCCATCCTGACGACACAGTGAAGAGAAAGCTGGGACGAAAAAATGTTACTTTTTAAAACCCACTTTTAATATTACTAATTACAAAAAAATAGACAAAACTCTCGCTGTATAATTCTGATGATGTAAGTATTATTTTGTAGACGTTGTAAAAATTGTTTTAAAAAGAAATTTGATACCTAAGAAGTACCGCGGCAATACACAACATCGCTTCTAATAAGGTGTTAATTACTTTATACCCTTTATATAAACAAAATAATGTGTTACGCACATCGTTTCATTATAATAAACCTTGCGACTGAATAAGTTTTAAAATAGCTTTTGCACGCAATTATTTCTGCTTTAATTTTATCGAATCCTAAGTGAAAATTGAAGTTATAAACAATTAGATACAGAGTTTTTTTTCACGAGGAACTCAGAGTTAAACACACTCACAAAAGGTTTTAGCTTTTATTAAAAAAAATAAGGTAAGTATCTGTCACGCTTAGTTGAATAAGAATATAATAACAATAACAGTTACTGACTTTCACAAAAATAATTTAACTACTGCTAAGTTTAGCATAAGTTGCGTATCAACTACGCACAAAAAAACGTATTTATGAATAATTTATCAAAAAAAAAACACTTCACTTACAAAACGAGGAAGTAACTACTAATTCTAAATAGCACCTACGTATAACAATATTTTTTTCACTGACTAACTATACATTTCAACCCCAATAAAACTATCGAAGTAATCAACATTAACAAATAATTTGCTAGGATGGATATGGAACTATTCCTCGTGTGTTGCTGACTGTACTCTGTGGGGAAGGGCACATCCAGGGAGTTGTTGTTGATGATCCGCGAGTAATAGTGCGCGGAGGCCCGCGGAGTGCGTCTTCGCTTCGGGTCCTTGAAGTCTACTTGATACAGCCCATATTTTGGTCTAAAAAAAACAAAGTTAATATATAATATTATGGTCTTAGCGTAGGTGTGTATGTCACTTAATTTTTCCTAAGCGACTGGACCGATTTTAATACACAGTTATATTTAAAAGGAATCATGTATGGTTTAGAATTACATTTAGTAAGAGCTGCATGAAGAAAAAACTTATTTAAAAACTGATTATTCGACATTATCTACCGTCATTAACATAAATAATAAAAATAAAAAAGCCATTGTTAGAAAAATTGGGGGAAGGGACAAGAAACCTATGTTAAATTAATCAATAGTAAATTTAGAATTGTATACTACGTACTCATATCCCCACAGCCACTCGAAGTTATCCATAAGAGTCCAATAAGTGTAACCAGTTATGTTGGCTCCGTCTTCCTTTATAGAGAGCAATACCTGTAATATTGATGTTCTATCGTTATCTATCTATATATCTATCTTTCTTCTATCTATCTATACATTATAATAAAATTGAAAGTTGGGGTTGGGGGCTCTGTTTGTCAGTGTGATTGAAAGTGCATCACGTAAAAACGGCTGATTTGACAGAACAATGGATGAAATACTTAAATAATACTGAACTCTGAGCGTTATTTAAGCTTTATTTAAATTAAATCAGTCCACTCTATCAAAAGTTATTAAAATTTAAAGTTTGTATGGGACTTTTCTGACTGGCGTCACTGACAGTAGACGTGGTCAGCCATATTGAAAAAATATAATACACAACAGTTGTTGTAGTAGTTATTTTATTTAAACCTAAAAGATACACCGAAGCAAAGCGAGGGCGGGTCCACTAGTTTGAAAT
This sequence comes from Lerema accius, assembly GCA_001278395.1. Taxonomy (NCBI): domain Eukaryota; kingdom Metazoa; phylum Arthropoda; class Insecta; order Lepidoptera; family Hesperiidae; genus Lerema; species Lerema accius. Next base: position 351,548 of record LGAG01000066.1, read on the forward strand.
ACATATATTTGTTTTGTAGTCTCACCTGCTCCAAATGCAGCTTTATGAATTCCATCCTCTTGTTATCTTGCATGGCTGCTTCATCGCATCCATTCTCGAAGATAAAAAACTCAAGATCACCATATTCGCGTCTTAGCCACTGAATGTTCTTGCGGAGACCTTCAGGATAAAGCTGCAATGAAAATAATAATATTCTGATTAACTAGCAGCGTTGCGAGACTTGCCAGATATATTTTGTAGCAAGTAGGGATTTTCGAAATATTTTTACCGAGAAAATGAGACAGGGACCATTATTAGCATTAATGGCAGCACGACAGTTTCTTACTTTTTAAATTATATTATAGGTTATCTAGTTATAGTTTCGGCTTCGGGTACGTTAACCCGTTGATCACGGTTGTTATTGTTTTATGAAAAACCTAAAGCCAAGTCCGAAGGCTCTTTCTTAGGCAGCTTAAGTTCTGACGTTTGGGGGTGAAAATTATTTAAAATGACCAATTCGACATTTGTGACAAAATTTAAATTTGAAAAGTGAAATCGTAACAAAAATGAAACGCATAACAAAAAAGTAA
>LGAG01000066.1:352436-368936 GCA_001278395.1 Lerema accius
AATCGGCCAACTTGGATCCTTTTCCAGAACTATGTCTAGTTCTGTATAGCCGGTATCAGACCATATACCAGGCTTGTCTCCTGGCCTTGCTCGCCGAGCCAAGCGAGCACTGTAGTAGTTCATGCCGAAGAAGTCATAAGTTCCTGTGAAATTTTAATGAATATTCTCTAAATGGATCAAATTAAAAAGCTAGACATATTAGGTAGTCGGGTCTCATAACGAGATACTTCAACGAACCAGCTAACATTTTTGGTTTGTTGAATTGCCTTCACAGCAAAAGTTATCCAATATGATGAGCATCAAATAAAAGTATATGAAAATGAAGGTCGGAAGTACATGATATGGACAACTTTTAACTTATTACTACGAGGTGCGTTGTTTTATTTACAAATTAAGAGACTACAAATCTGTATTCACTTTAGCAATCATCATCATCATCACAACCCATAACTGTCCCACTGCTGGGCTCGGGTCTCCTCTCACAGTGTGAAGGGGTGCAGGCCATAGTCCACCACGCTGGCCTAGTGCGGATTGGCAGACTTCACACACCTCCGAGAAGTTTATAGAGAACTCTTAAGTGTGCAGGTTTCCTCACGACGTTTTCCTTCACCGTAGCAAGTGATAATTAGTATCTAATACGCACATAACTTTTTAAATTAGAGGTGCGTGCCGTGGGGTTTGAACCCAGAATCTCCCGTTCGAGAGACCAATGTTCAAACCACAAGGCTATCACTGCTTTAGCAATTATTTCCGCAATATGAAAATTTACCTTGCCAGTTAATTAACAGCATATAAAAGAGAATATTAACCTCGTACTAACAATATTTCCTCCTTGGTAAACGCTGGTAACTTGGAACGCGCGTAACCAGCGTTCTTGCTGTACTTCGCCATGGCTTTTTCAACTGATGGTGGCCATCCACCTTTCTTGGAGTATATTGGATGGGAATACAGTCCTGCCTAAAAATATAAAATAGAAACAATTAAAACTTAAGGTATTAAGACTGATTTCCTAGTAACCTTGTTGAATGTTAATGACTTCAGATAATAGCTACAATAAGCAGTAATAGCTTAGCTATACAATCCTTAAATTTTTCATATAATTCTTACAGCACTCTGTCTTGCCAATTCAGCTATCTCTTCATCCTTAGTGGTCTTTGCTTCTATCCAAAAGAAATGACTGCCAATTGTCATTTTGCCTGAAATCAAATAAGCAAACTGGTAGTAAATCACCACGCGTTGCTCTAGTCACCATGATAAAGATAGGTTTTAAGTACCTAACATTGAAAAAACAAAGAACTCAATTTCTAAAATATTATGAGGGAAAGTTTAATAAAAAACGAAGTAATCAATATAATTCCGACAATAAAGACGAATCCAATGATAGTTCATTTGTTGCAATCCGTCAAGCTATTGAAGCTGTAAAGCGTACCAGAGTCATGGATACATATGCTCGAAAAACCTCAAATCAAAGCATTAGTAGCGCAGCCGTCTAAAAATAAAACTGTGAACTCACCATGATACTTCGGTTTATATTCTGTATCATATATCCTCCAAGCTTTGGCATGAGCAAGAAAAACGTGCTTATTGCACAGAAACCCAGCTATCTCTGGTTCCAGTATCAGAGGCGCTATCAACCTAACGGCATAATTCACGTCACACATCATATTTGCCTCATTGATAGTAATCCATGTTTTCACTCGATCTGCGTAGAGAGAGAATACCACTCTCGTATAGTCCGCGAACCAGTCTGATATTAATGGGTTGGTCCAGCCACCTGGAAGATTATATCAAGATTTTTAATTTTTAGGTTTGGATTTAAGTTGACTACTGAATAATAGGTAAGCAGTGATAGCCTAATGGTTTGAACATCGTGATCCTGCACGCCTGAGAGTTCTCAAAGATGTGACAAGTCTGCCAATCTGCACTAGGCCAGAGTGGTGGACTATAGCCTGTACCTCTCACACTGTGAGAGGAGACCCGAGCCCAGCAATGTGACAGTTATGGGTTGCGATGACTGAATAATATGACTGTTCCACAAAAACAGATATTACAATCTCCAAAAGATTTGCATTCCGGCTACAAGATAATAAATATACTTAAACAACAAACGAGTAAAGTAGTTGAAAGACAAGTTACTTAATTATAAACTTACCAAGATCCTGTAGTTTCTGTGGCAGGTCCCAGTGGTAAAGAGTAATGACGGGTTCAATGCCCTTCTCCAGGAGATAGTTTATTAAATCTTTGTAGTATTTCTTCCCAGTTTCGCTTACTTTTGTTGGGAAAGCATTTGGTAGAATACGGGTCCATGATAGAGAGAATCTGTTAATTAGGATATTGAGTTTTTTATTATCAAGTTCAAGAATTACTTAATATTCAGTTCATGTTATAGTGCGTTATAGTGTACTAAAAATAATAATGTGTGTGTATATGAAAATATTGAGGAACGCCCTTTGGAACGAGATACAATCGTTTTACAAAAATGGTACCCTCTATTTATAGTGCGTTCACTTTAACAAAAATAGTAGATCTGTTACATAGAAAAAACTCCAAAATTGTTCATTGTATTTTGTGTTCTCTATTATACTCGGTGCAACTAAGCTAAGCCTCTACACAATCACCTGTACTTAAACATTCTATTCTTCTCTTTTTAAAGAATTCATAATTTAAATTTGAACGTAATCGATAAAATGATTTTACCGCGACCTTTCTACCGTTTGTATCATCAAATTTCAATGGATTTTCAAATGCAGTGTCATTAAGTCGTCAAATTGCACTTAGTCCAAATAAAAAAACAGGATCAGCGAAAATTTTAAACTATCATACTGATAAACGCTGTCGTAATGATGTCTGAGTACTTATAGGCCAGTTTTTATTCCGTCTTGTTGGCCTCATTTATCTTCACATGCCATAAAATGACTTTGATTTTCACTATCTACTATCTGTCCCTTAGATCTTTCAAACTAACTAAGCGATTTTAATGAAGTTTACACTAAAAAATAGGGTAAATAAAAGGGAAGGTTTATCTATCTACAATACATTTAGACAACATTTTGTCCAATATTATGAGAATAAACAAATTCAGGACCTGACACGACGTGAAAAATTAACTAACTACAGGAGACGCAACTTGTTGAAGAACAATATGTTCTTTTAAGGCCTTATGTTTCTGTTCTATATTTTACTAATTTAAACCCTAGCTGTAGCCCTATTACTCACCTGTAAAAATGCAGTCCCAACTCATGAGCCATTTCCACGTCACGTCGCCAGTTGTGGTAGGAATCACACGCGACATCGCCATTAGTTCGATCATCTGCCGCCTCTGGGTGCGTATGCAACGTTCTGTCCCAAATGCTTTCACCTTTATCTATATAATTGAATAGGTAGTTACTTGAATATAAAAAAAACGACTTGAAATCCTGATCCATTTGGTGTAATGGTTACCATAGATCGTCGTTCAATGGGTTTTGGGTGTAAAACAATAATTTTAAAAATGGATTTAATTTTCAGTGTTGTCCATGACACCCACGATAAAGTAAATCCTACTTAGTGTGGGGAATTTATAGTAGTGTTTTACCTTAAAACAGGAAGACAGATAAGTATACAAACTTGCAAAGTTAATTATACCTCGTTTTTTTCGTCGTGATTTAAAAGGTAAACAATCTTGACACTACTTTTATTTATTTCACTACCAAAAAAAAAATATTTAGAAGAATACAGAAATTTATTTTAACATTAAATTACCTATTGTTTATTCTTTAATTTTTTTTTAATTTGTGTCTGACTTATTTTTAAATCGATAATTACAATAAAAAGACGCTATAAGATTGTTTACTATTTAAATCATGACGAAAATAACGAGGTGTAAGTCTTACCACTAGCATTCCAGCCACCTTCGATTTGATATGATGATGACGTGGCCCCAAATTTGAAGCCAGTAGGGAAGTTCTTGTCCCATGCTGTCGACAAAGCAAAGAGAAAACTGGGACAGAAATAATGTCAATTACAGAAGTCACAAGCACCGAAAATGTCCACAATAAAATGATTCGTTTATCCAGGTGTATCTAAAAGGTTACGATTGTGTTCGATTTTGCTATCTTTGAGGGACATGTTAGATAGAAAAAAAAAGTCCACTATAAATTACTCTGCTATATTATTATTTAATAATACTCATTGTTAAACTTGTTCCATTGTTTAACGAATAAAAACTTGCATAAAAATACACGTAAATGTAATAGGTATAAATGATTATCCTTCAAGGATGGTTAAGAATAAATAGCTAGTAAAGGACCAAACAAAAAATCCCATTTATTATGCTACGTTTTATTTTGCATTACACGTAGAAGTTTATAAGTTAATGGGCACTCATTATGTCATATATTTTTTTTAGTTCCAGGGTTTAAAATTTCCAATAAAAATTTTACGAGGTAAGAAGTTACACATTCGACTTCTTTTTTCAAAACTGTTAAGATCGATCTCGCAGATGCGATAAAAAATAGCATAAAAAGTAAATGAAAAATAATAGCAAAAAATTAATTAATAGCAAAAAACTTTAAGGTTAATTGTTAAATGAAAAGTATTGAGGATTTAAAAACATTATCATACCTACTTAATAAAAATGTTAATTCATAGAGTAACTTATATTATGTTAATTGACTGACAGACACGCTACAGCCTAAACGGATAAACCTGGAAGCATGAAACTTAGCACAGCGGTTCCTTATAAAGTATAGTGCTCCCCTAGCAGTAAGAACGGATTTTTGGAAATTCACATTTTAAGGGGTGAAATAAGGGTTGACAGTTTGTATGAAAATTAACCAAATTTTAAAGCCAGCAACGTGAAAATTGCTACTTAGGTTTTAGGTAATAAGCTTAGATGTGGGAATTATTAAATTTTTGGGAAAATCCCCTCTTAAGGGGTTGAAATAAGGGTTGAAAGTTTTTATGAAAATTAAACTAATTATAAAGCAAGCCGTTTGCAAATTCGTATTTGGGTTTGTGGTTGTAAGGGATAAAAAATCTAATTCAACGATGTTTTTAAATCAACCCTTAAGGGGGTAAATTTCACCCCTGACAATAGTATTGAAATCGGTTTGAATCGGCGAAATGTATGGCTTTCTTAAGAAACACAGAGGGAACACTGAGATTGAATTTTCGGAAATTCATGGTACTAAGGTTTACGGAAAAACAACCCCTGAGGTAGATAGCTGAAGCGCTTTGTTTTACCATTAATTACAGTCACTGGCAGATTAGTTTTGGTCAATTTATATTGTAAACTATAATTTCCGCAAGCAAAGCTCGTTTCACTATAAATTTTAATTTTACCTTCTAACCGTAACGTATAAAGACTTAAATTATGCGGGTTGCTAACTGAAATCTTTCTAATCAGCTCGATCTATTTTAATATGTGTATATTTGTGTATGTAAGATTGAAGAAAAGTTTAGAAAATTAAAATTCTGACATCTTTGTCACATCGGCGAAAATTACCCTGCATTTTCTTCTAGTGTACTTGTTATTCTAGTCTTTGTTTTAGTCTAGCCAAGTTTTAATTCAAGAGAACATCCTAAAACGTTTTATTTAATTAGATAAAGTACTTACTTACTTGAGAAGTACCGCGGAGATACACAGCATAGTTGCAAATAAGAATACAATATCCTTTCACGCACTATAAATAATCGACACTGACTCGTTATGTATAGTATCGTAACTCACAAATTGAAATTTTACAAAGAGCTGTTTAAAATTTTGCAAAGAAGCCGAGACTATGAATTGCATTTAAGTAACGCATCCTAATTCACGTACATAATTTGGTTTGATTCACAAATTCTTTCACTACCAAGAGATAGTTAAAATAAAGAGATTGACAAAATAATTAAATTAAAAAAGAAAACAGACTTTTGTGGGTTACGATAGTATTATGAAGGAGTTGATGATGTCAGCACGTTGTAAGATAAAACTGAGTTATCTTAATTAAAATTACTATATCCTCAATTGCTCTTAATATTGCATAATTTAAGACATACTACACTTTTCCCGCGACTTCGTATCATTACGCTTCAGAAGTCTATAAAGAAATTTAGTTAGTGTGGTTAAGAAAATCCTTCCAAGTAGGTAAGTGTCTAGCCGCGCGTATTCGAGGGTTCCGTAGTTTTTTAATTACCTGTTTACTTTTAATCCGTGCATCCATATCAAATTATATCTTTCATGCTAACTAACACTATCGATTTGTCTATTAAACCGCAATAAAACTAGATTAAAACAACTATTTATTAGAAATATATAACAAATCATTACATTTTTCTTACAAACCTTATGAAACCGCCAAATCAAAATAGCGAAAATAAATTATTCACAATCAAATAATTTAGCTGAGTATCAACGAACAAGGAACCGAGATAAATATACTACAACGAAACCTACTAAACAATAATAACAATACGTATAATTTGCTACGATGGATATAGAACTATTCCTCGTGTGTTGCTGACTGTACTCTGTGGGGAAGGCCACATCCAGAGAGTTGTTGTTGATGATCCGCGAGTAATAGTGCGCGGAGGCCCGCGGAGTGCGTCTTCGCTTCGGGTCCTTGAAGTCTACTTGATACAGCCCATATTTTGGACTGAAAAAGTGAAAAGTCAGTAAAATTTTAATTTTCATCCTGGTAGTTACAGCAAACTATTAGATAAAAATGTTTTTCCTTTCTTTAATTACGCATAAATAATCAAAATCAGAGGTTAAAAAACTCCGCTCAAAATTTATAAACGTTGACCTGTGATAATTTAATTTTAGTCGCTAATAACTGAAAAATGAAAAAGTATTATAAAGTAGGTATGTTTTAACTAAAACGACACAAACAATCCATCACGTAAAGATAGTGAATGACATGAAAGTTACTACTGTCTTTCCAAATGCTGATTTATAGTATACGAGTTAATGAAAGTAGGATTATAATTAATTACGTACTTAAATCCAAACACCCATTCGAAGTTATCCATTAGAGTCCAGTAAGTATAACCTGTTACATTGGCGCCGTCTTCCTTAATTGAGATTAATATCTGTAATATTGCAGTAAAGAGGCTGATGTCATTAGCATTATAATAAACTAGCAATCGCCCTTGACTCCACCCGCGTAATCCTGCTTTTCGCACAATATTTTTTTGCTGCTCCTTTCCTATTTCTGTTAGCGTGATGTTATTCAGCCAATAATCTTCCTCGATAAATGGACTATCTTGCACTAAAAGAATTTTTCAGATTGGTCCAGTAGTTCCTGAGATTAGCGCGTTCAAAGAATCAAATAAACAAATTCTTCAGCTTTATATTATTAGTAAAGATGCGAAAAAAGTGGTGTCTTTTGTCATTCCCATAAATTTTGAGGCAGCGTTTGGCGTGAAGATCAACGGAAGAGAAGTGAAATTATATAGAGTGGCTGATTGCCTTAAAGAACACAATTGGAGAAGGATTAACATGATCTGCGACATGAATTCCCAAACTCTATATAATTCCTCATTCTCGCGTCCCTTTCCTCATTACTCAGTCTCATGATTCCTTATCGTAGCATTAGGGATTATCTATATGACTGATGTTATTTTATTTTAATTTACACTAGTTAAGTAACACTATATACCTCGCTTTTTCGTCGTGATATAAAAGGTAAACAATCCTAGCACTACTTTTAATTATTTCATTACTTCAAAAAAATATTTAGAAGTATACAGAAATTTATTTTAACATCAAATTGTTGTTTATACTTCATTTTTTTTTATTTGTGTCTGTCTTATTTTTAAATCGATAATTTCATAAAAAAGACACTGTAAGATTGTTTACCTTTTATATCACGACGAAAAAAACGAGGTATATATGCCTCCATTTATACGGTACCTGCTCCAAGTGCGACTTGATAAATTCCATCCTAATTTGGTCGTGAATTAAAGGGTCATTGCACCCATTCTCAGTAATAAAAATCTCAATATCGCCGTATTCTTTTCTTATCCACTGGATGTTCTTGCGCAGACCCTCGGGATAAAGCTGCAAAAATATTATCATGTAAATTCGAAATCCGAACTTAACTTGGAGCCAACACGCCAGGCAGTTGGTTTAACCCGCGACCAAAAAGAGGGGTGTTTAAAAAAAAAAGTTTGACGAGTCTGTGAGTGTGTCTGTTTGTGGCACCGTAGTTCACGAACGGATGAAGCGATTTCAATTTAGTTTCTTTTGTATTAAAGGTGACTTATCTGAGTTAGGTAGGTACGAATATGTTTGATGAAAATCGGTTGAGCCGTTTAAAAGTTGTAGGGAGTGAGAGTGGGCAAGAATAACCGAAAGTCTGCAAGTATACTCTAGTGGTGTCTCAAAATAAAAAAGCGCACTGAAAGTGAATATTGATGACTTTATCGAGAGTGTTCAGTTTCCTTTGATGATAATAATGTGTTGAGGCATTTTTAATCTTCATTTAATATTTTATAAAATACGATTAAAAAACAGTATTACCGGTGTGAATGCATGACTAATAACTGGCCAATTTGGGTCTGTTTCTAGGACTATATTGAGTTCTAGGAAGCCATTGATGGACCATAGAGAAGGCTTCTCACCAGGTTTCGCTTGTCGAGCCAATCGACCACTGTAGTAGTTCAAGCCAAAGAAATCATAGGTACCTGAAAGAATTTAATGTAAAAACCAAGAAATTTTAAAGAATATTCATCATAACTGTCCCACTGCTGGGCTCGGGTCTCCTCTCACAGTGTGAGGGGTACAGGCCATAGTCCACCACTCTGGCCTAGTACGGATTGGCAGACTTCACACTCCTTTGAGAACTTTATGGAGAACTCTCAGGCGTGCAGGTTTCCTCACTATGTCTTCTAAAATTATCGTTATAAAATATTTAGAGATATAGTGAATGAAATCTAGTACACGTGTGTTTATAGAAAGTCGACCAATTAGCAACTAACCCACAGGATGACTGAAAGGCGTAACCATGTTTTATTGACTAAATAAGGTCTCTAGGTCTAACATTGCAACAGAAACACGCGTATAAACATAATTGAAACACATTACTGCACTTGTAGCATAGAGTGCTGTCGAAAGCAACTTTGACACCAAACTAAATGGGTACGAAGTGCTACGACCTTCAAGCCTTAGCCTATCAAACAGGGTACTACACAAAAGAAACATTGAAATTAAGACGTACTTATAGCTAGTTGAAATATTCGATTGGTTATAAAAATATAACCTATTCAATATTAAGGGTCATTGAACTGTACATCCTTACTAACCTCGCACTAATAATATTTCTTCTTTGGTAAAAGGTGGTAATTTGGACCGTGCATATCCTGCATCCTTGCTGAACTTCGCTATGCCTTTCTCTACTTCTGGAGGCCATCCACCTTCCTTGGAGTATATGGGATGGGAATACAGGCCAATCTAAAAGTAGTAAACAAAATGACACAAAAAAATTTAGCTAAAAACTAAAGGTACAGTTTTACAACGCTTCTTTTTTAATCCCAATTGCGTTTGGAAGTAAACGAACCCTAATAAAGTATTTATTTCCGTCAGATATCTTAAAAAAGATGTGCTTCCAAGCATATCTAACGGCATATACGTTTATGAAAATTCTTTAATTATCTTCGTAGCTATGGACAAATACAGAGAACCGACCACAATATGTTAAGAAGAGCACCGTCTTTTTCATCATCCAAGGTACATCATTCCGTAGAGAAAATCATTTTAGACTAAAGTTATTTATTTTTTACTTTTTGTCCACGCTGGAGTCTCTAAAGTGGAGTCTATTAAGTTCTCATCAATTCTTCTTCTTAAAAAAATTGTTAACTTCACTTAAGTTTTTAATACTAACCGAAGCCTGTCTAGCTAATTTTGCAATCTCTTCGTCATTTGCAGTTTTTGGTTCTACCCAAAAAAATTGGTTGCCAATCGTCATTTTACCTGCAAATAATAACACCATCAATAGGAGCCCACAAACGTGAAAAAAACTACTAATTGTTCTATTCTCTGGTGTTACTGACCATGATACGTCGGCTTGTATTCTCTATCATATATCCTCCAAGCTTTGGCATGAGCTAAAAGAACGTGCTTATTACACAACTTTCCAGCTATTTCTGGTTCCAGAATGAATGGCGCAAATAATGTCATTCCGTAATTCACGTCGCACATCATATTCGGCTCATTTATGGTAATCCAGGTCTTCACTCGGTCAGCGTAGAGAGAGAATACCACTCTCGCGTAGTCCGCGAACCAATCTGATGTGTAAGGATTGGTCCAACCACCTGGAAGATTGAAATTGAAGGGTTTTAAAGGTCTGTCTTGATTTAGATGGCACAAGATATAAATTGAACAACCCTACGTGAATTTCCAGATATGATTTTTAGTTCAAGAAAAGCAAGATGAAAAGGCACAAAATTTAATGTGTAGTTATTATTCTGAGCCTGAGGCTAATGAAAAAAATTATGGGAAACTGATAGAATAACTGGTGATCGTAGACTGCCTCAATCCACACCAAGGGATAAATCGAAACTACTTTATTGAGAACTAAAATAGCTACTTGTACGATCAAGTACATATTGATACTTACCAAGATCCTGAAGTTTTTGTGGCAGGTCCCAGTGGTAAAGTGTAACGACGGGTTCAATGCCCTTCTCCAGGAGATAGTTTATTAAATCATTGTAGTATTTCTTCCCACTTTCGCTTATTTTTGTTGGGAAAGCATTTGGTAACAGACGGGTCCATGATATAGAGAACCTATTAAGTAAAATGAGTTCTAATATCAAAATAAACTAAAATAGTACTCCAGCTCTTTGGTTAAGCAAACATTTGCTTGTGTACTTATTACCATTTTTATCCGAATATAATAAAACATAAGGGTATTTTGGGTTTTATTTTGGTGACCTTTAAGACTAACTTTTACTCACCTGTAAAAGGTCAGTCCCATCTCATGCATCATCTCCACATCACGACGCCAGTTATGGTAAGAGTCACAAGTCACATCGCCGTTTACATGACCAAGCACTAATTCTGGGTGGGAATGCATGGATCTGTCCCAAATGCTCTCACCTTTATCTATAAGATTAACCACCTTAATGAATTTAACTGTTTGATATACTGGTAAACTTTAGACCGACGCTTCTGAAACCACTTTTCCTAGGACAAAGTCGCAGGCATCGCCTGAAGGGCCGTTGATTAATCATGTGATATTTTTTTGGCATTTTTTAAGCCCCCCTTCTTCTTGGTGATACATGGTGCGGTTTAAGACTAACCCCAAAAATCACGTGTATTTTTTAATAGTAAATAAAATGCAGGTATAAATATTACGTTTTACGAAAAAATAAATACGTGATTACTACACCCCTCTCCTCCTGTGATATTTCGTGATTTTCAATGGACCCCTACCTGTTTTGAGCTTCTCGTGATTAATAGACAAACCCAAATTCAAAATCAAGCTGTCTTTCTTGTTCAGTCTTACCACTAACATTCCAGCCACCTTCGATTTGGTATGATGATGAGGCGGTCCCAAACTTGAAGCCAACAGGGAAACTCTTGTCCCATCCTGATGACACAGCGAAGAGAAAGCTGGAACGAAAAAAAATTGTAGACTGTACATTTTGTAACAAACAGGACAAAACAAATGAATAAGAGTGATAATGACAATAGTACTCAAGTTTTTTAAAACAAAGCGGGGAACATATTTTGGGTAGTTGTTTATCACGGAACTCCTAAATCGCTTCACTGAATCATGTTGTTTGAATCGTGAGTAAAATACGCTCTGTCACTTTTAAGAAAACAATACCCAATGTGCAGGAAAGTGTAGGTATTATTAAAGATGATGCTGCAGAGGATTCTTATAAATTCGACACCAAAGATTACTTACTATATTTGAAAAATTTTAAAAAACAAACATGGTAACCAAACAGGTATCATACCAAGAATTTTCTAAGTATACAGAGGTTTTAAATTTCTTTGCTTTTAATGGAAGGGACGTGTTAGAGGATACAAACAAAAGATGATGTTAAGCGTAAGGAATAAAAAGTAATTAATATCAACATGTTTGTAATTTATGATACAATATTTATGTGTATCAGACACAAAATTTCAGAAAGTTGTTATTATTTAATGATGTTCACACAACTAATTTTATATTAAAGGGGTTGTTAAGTTAAAATTAAATGTATTTCAATTATTGTGTGCGGGTGTTACAGCTACTGATTTGATATTAAAATTATAGTTGTATGGTGGTTAATGCATTTTGCTTTCCTTTAACAGATGGCTTAAAATATACTTAAACCTTTTTTAATTTAATCTAGTAGGTCCAGTGGCGGTTCAAACGTTATGCCTACTCCAAGAAATGGCTACTTTGTATCAAGCGACAATTATTTTCGGAAATATTGACTCTTTCCATTTAAAAAATTAACCAAAGATTCACTACTTTAAAGATAAATATCCTAATAGTCACTTTTTACGTAGACTTAATAGTTACTTTTTAATGATTATTTTTCCAAAAAGCAAAACTTTAAATGGCTCTCTTGTAAAGTTTAAAAAAAGTTCAAAAAAAAAAAATTTCAAAAGCAAAATCAAGCTTTTTAAGAGCATTGCAATGTTTTTTGCTAAATAGTTTTAGACTTTTAATATTATCTATACCATTCCGTTATTGCAGGGTAAAATTATTTTATCAAACAAATAACATTGCAGTAATATTATAACTGTTATAAATAATTTATTATTCTTATGAATATACTAACATTCCTGTTTTGTACAGTGTTCCAATCAAGTTTATCAGCAGTTTTTAAAATTTTAAATGCATCGCTTTTTCGCAAAACCCTGAGACAATCTTTAAAAAATATTTTAAAATTATCAGATGATTAAAAAACTTTTCTAAAATCTTTTGTTGGTTTTGCGATTATTCTTCAATTCACAAAATAGCAGCTATGTATTTCAATTAACCAACAACATACAAGAGTAAATTTAAAAAATCTTAAATAATAATATGTATAAATAATAGACGATTATGAAAGCTTGACGATTATGAAAGGCCCTTTTCCTAATAAAAATGTATGTTTATTCTTTCCTTAAAATAAGTGCTAATAAAACAAAAAATAACATAAAAGCAAAGCAGGTAATATTTCTACTATTATTTTATACTACTATTTTACTAAAATTATAAAATAAAATAAATTAAATGTACCTACCACGTTTCATCAAATATAAATATCCATAATATAATTAAATATCCATTAAATATAATTAGTACTGCCTACAGTGTTATCGTTAGACTAAAATTCAAATACTCATAAATGGTAATTATGACAATTCAACGTAGCTATACTACATCATATTTAACATCACAATTTAATCTCGTAAAGGATTTGATCAAGGAGAATTTATACACAGTTGCCAAATAATCTACAAAGTTTGAACAAATATACTTAAAACTTATTGTCAAAGTATAATATAAAACACACTAATTATTTTGCCTAACTATTGACCTACCTGAGTAGAACTACGCTAACACAATACATAGCAAAATAAAGTTGAAAAATATCTGCGCTTTGTTATAAAAATCAAATCATTAAATAGATACTTGGGTTTGAAACACATTGTTTTAACCTAGATCACTGGTTCTCAAAGTGGGGGGACACCCACCCACGGGAGGCTCGACGGGGACCTACGTTGGCGTGACGAAAAAATAGGGGATCGCGATTTGTAATTGGGGGTCCACGGAAATATAACAAATTTTCTAAACCGCAACGCAAATCTCCATAGTTTGATCTAACCTTCACATTTTTTGAAGAGTTTTTGAACTATAGTAAAAACGCCCCTGTCTTCGTTACCAGCAAAATTCTGAAAGGTGTCAATGAGAAAAAAGTTTGGGAACCTCTGCAATAGATGATAAGGATAAATTAAATCCGTGGTTTCTCGAGATCTTAATCTGTACAACGTATCTAGCAGGTTTTGTTCACAGCTTTTAGGTAATTATGTAGGATTTAATTTTGGGATTTAAGAGAATTAATTAAACTTAAGTAAAAAGAAAGAATAATTTATTCCATCAAAGAATGGGTACAAATATCACATTAAAAATAAATAAAAAACATTATTATTATTAATATTACATTTATAGGGTCCCATACCTAAAGGGTAGAGCCCCTATTACTAATATGTACTGCGCTGTCCATCCGACTGTCTGTCTGTCGGTCTGTTACCAAACTGTATCTCATGAACCATGATAGTTAGACAGTTGAAACTTTCACAGATCATGGTACCTATTTCTGTTGCCGCTATAAAAAAATATACTAATCTATACTATAATAAAACAGTAAAATAAATTTGTCTGTACATTGAGTATATTTACAAAAAACTAATCTAGAGTGACTCAAAAACAGTAACTGAGTAAGAATCTACAATTTTTAAAATTTTTGTATGTCTGTTTGTCTGTCTGTTTGTCTGTTTGTCTGTTTGTACACGCTAATCTCCGAAACTACCCAACGGATTTGAATAAAACTTTTTTTATTTTATAGCTGTTAAGTCTGGGCTTAAACTAGGCTATATTTTTTTCCGGAAAATATTATAGTTTTCCTGGAAAAAGCAACGCAAGTTTGTATGGTTTTTTTTTTAAATATCAACCGATTGGTTTCAAATTTATAACAAATATCCCTTACTTAAATTAAATGAATACGTGTCTCCCAGTTTTCCGATATTTGATCAAAAAAATAAAAAAAAGTGAAAAGAATGTACAAAATTTGAGTTTTTCAAAGATCGTTCACGGGCGACTCATGATTGATATCAACGTGGTTTTGAGAATATAACTTCCTCAACATACTGTTTACAATATAATTTCACAGATTTTTCAATTTCGCTCTACAAAGGGTACAAAACAGGGAAGAAACTTTGAACCAAAAATACCTAAACTTTATACGAGTAAGTAAGTACATATGCTATATTTTTTCCAAAGTGAAACGCGGGCGGGTAGCTGGCTTTGAATTAACATTGAGGATCTAAAATACAAAAGAATGCAAAAAAAAATTAATCAATCAATCATCATCAATCAATCAATCTATATCTATATCTATACTACTAAATAAAATTGAAGTGTCTGTTTGTAATATTAAAATAACCGCTTTTTACTAAATGCATACGTATGTATACACGATACACATACCGAAATGACATTTAAAAAAATTTTTGTCTGTCTGTCTGTCTGTCTATTTGATCCGGCTAATCTCTGAAACGGCTGGACCTATCTTGACGGGACTTTCACTGGCAGACAGCTGATGTATCAAGGAGTAACTTAGGCTACTTTTTTTTACTTTCGTTTTGGCGTAGGTTTCCCGAAGCGAAGCGAGGGCGGGTCCACTAGTAACATAATAAAATAAATATTCAAGGGGGATTCCATATAGCAAGATTTTTTTATCTTTATAGATAGTACGTAACTCTTCGTGAGCCAATCCGACTCGCACTTGGCCGGTATTTTTAAAGAAGGACAACAAACAATAATTCAAAAATTTAAAAATTACATACAAAAAATTCATTGTCTAAATTATATGAAGAGAAACAGATAAACACACATACATACAAACATAAGAGACAAAACGATTTGCCTAATTACCTTCTTAATTGTTAAATTACGACGTAATTTTATTGTAGTCTTTACGATCCTATTTCTTAATCATACTGATATTTCATCTATTCTATACATAATATAATAAAATTGATATATCGTACTAAGGTCTGTGGCGTCAAAGCTTCAAACATTTGACTTGGGCAAAACCCCTTTTACCAATCCACACTAGAGCAGCGTGGTGGAGTATGCTCTAGGCCTCCTCAGTTATGAGGAGAGACCCGTGCTCATTAGTGGGCAGTTAATGGGTTGTAATCTTTTACAATTGTAAAACTAGAAGACATAAAGTTACTTCATTGTCAGCGCAGACGGAAAGGTAAATAATATATTAAAAACATCATGAAATAAAGTACAGATTATCTTTATTACAATGTAATTATAATACCTAGTTTTCTTGTGAGTTAATTAAATATCACGGACGTTTATATTGTTAGAAGATTACCCCATTATGATTAAAAGATTAACTATGAACAAACTAATTAGTTATAAAGGAATAGAATAAAACGTGAATTTTAAATGGTACTTAAATACGAATAATGTGCTGTACTTTTAAAAGTAAATAATAGCAACTTAACGTGTGCCTGTACTAAATGAGGGTTTGCCGAAGCGAAGCGAAGACGGGTCTACTGGTACTTATACGAAGGACTATAGTACGAAGATAAGTATACGATAACGAACTTCGTTATTAGTATTATAGTTACGAAGGACCTAATTAATAGGATTGTGAAATTAAAAAACATTGTCTTTAGGATATAAATATAAAATTATAATTTTAAAAAATTAAACCAATTTCAAAAAAGTTAACTGAAAAGTATGAAATAACGGATTAGGGACATAGAATTTCTTTTGAGGTCCGTGTGGTTTTACTTTGATAACTATATTGCCG
>LGAG01000066.1:369146-382214 GCA_001278395.1 Lerema accius
TGCCGGGATTTTTAAGTTACTGACCACTTTAATTAGTGCCTTAGTATTATAGTGACAAAGGACTTAATTAAAGGGATTGTGAAATTAAAAAAAATCGGAACTAAGTTACTTGTATTGTATGTTTTAATAATATTTTAAGACGGGGTAAAATCAGTTTTTCTAACAGGGTTAACGATATTAAAAAGTTTAGGAACCACTGCACTAGTCGGAACATTGTCTTTAGGACATAAAGAAAAAGAACTGAATTTCAAATAAAAATTTAATTTGATAATTGTTTACCCTAAAGTTGACTACCGACAGGCGGTTTGAAGCAGACGGCTTCAGCAGATTCAAGAAGTTGCGTGCGGTTCGATTAACGTTCAATTACGTAGGCCGTCTGCTACAAGCGTGTTGCTTGAAGCAACTGTTTCAAGCAGTTGCTAGTAGCGCAGTAGCTTGAAGCAACTGTTTCAGGCAGTTGCTAGTAGCACAGTTGCTTGAAGCAACTGTTTCAAGCAGTCCGGCTTTCTAGACTAGCTCATTCTACAGTTCATCAGACGCGCATTTTTTATCGTTGTGTATGTTATTAACATCTAGAGAATGATTCTTAATGATAGAGGCATAGTAGCGTGCGGAGGCGCGCGGTGTGCGCGTGCGCATGGGGTCTTCGAAATCCACTTCATACAGACCGAAATTGATGCTGAAAAAACATGTCAAAATTTATATTAATAACAAAAAAAAATTTAATCATGACCGGTAAAAATTTGAGGTTTAATAAAACAATAAAATTTTTATGTATTATTATAGCCTACTAGCTGACCTGGCAAACTCTGTACCGCCTCAGAATCAATAAAAAAAGCTGAAGATTTTAAGATATTTACTCATATTTTAAACCTTCCCTGGATTTCCAGGAATAATTTAAAGCTAAAATTAGCCAAATCGGTCCCGCCGTTCTCGCATTTTAGCGAGACTGACGAACAGCAATTGATTTTTATATTATAAGAAAAAGGCAGAAGAGGCCAAATAAATGGACAATACATACATACAAACGCTCGTAAAACATTACCCTCCTACTGACACAGTCGGGTAAAACATACCTGTATCCATCAATCCATTCGAAGCAATCCATTAAGGACCATACGATGTAAGCTGATACATTAACACCATCTTCCTTAATTGCTAGAAGAACCTACAACAAAATGACGTTTTGTAGCATCAAGTAGAGTAAATTTAACCTTATGTTGTAAGTAATAAAGTCCATTATTATAAGGTGTATCTAAAATTTGTACATGGTGTATTTTGTTCCTAACTACTTCAAAATTAACGTTAAAAAAAATTGTACCTGATCCAAATGTTCTTCAAGGAATTTAATTCTTTCTAAATCGTTCAAATTCTTTCCTTTGGAGGCGTAACCATTCTCAGTAATCACGAAATCAAGATCGCCATAATTTTCCTTCAACCATACCAGTTGCTTGCGTAGTCCTTCAGGATACACCTGGAAGAAGTAATAAGTTTTAAAATCCACAGCAACTCTTTTGTCTCTACGACCGGACAGTAGGTTTCAGCAAGTAGCATGTGCCCACAGACCACAAAATATATAGACGTAGTCTTCGGAACAAATAAGCGTAGTAAGGAAAACATAACTTTAAATGTTAACGTTTCTCGCTATATTTCTTGGCAGACCGTGCTTGGGGACATACGTCACATCGTAAAAAAAGAAAAAAAATTACTTCACTTTTTTGTTCTCAACACTGAGTCATTATATTTTTTGTTAGCACGTGAAGTATTAAAGGTATCGAGCCCAATCTTATAAGCTTACTTTGAGGAGACACCCGATGTATCTAGAAATGTTTCTGCGAAAAATATAGTAGGTAGGTACGACGATTAATAGAAAACTAAAAATCCGACTGCAAAAATTTGGTTTGAGGTTTGCTGCAGCCTTTTGACTTACTTTCATCTGATCATTCCCGGTCGATCTCCATTCCGGTCGGAAGTATTTGACTGCTCCAAATTCCGGGACTCCACTTAACGGCCAAGGCCCTATTTCTTCACCATCTTTAGCTTTCCTCACCACACTACCACTATAGTAGTTGATTCCATAGAAGTCATAAGTGCCTGTATAAATATTTGCGCTATAAGCCTTTTCGTATTTGGGATAGAGTCGTAACTAGTGTTCGTAGTATGAGAATAGGAAACGAGCTAACTGTGCCACCAACCCCTGTCGCTAATGGACATCGTAACAAACATAGAGTAGGACTATAGGGACTGTTAGTTGGTTAGTAGGTCCTGTTAGTAACAGGTGTTTGTGAGAATTTTAGTTGTTGTTCATCCGTTAGTGAAGGAACCATAGAAATCAGAGTGCTAATTAGTCGTGTAAGTGGTAGTAGTTCGGTTAGAAATCGATAGTTTGTCCAGCAAAAAGTCGGTGAAAAAATGCGCTGTTACCCCTGAGGAAAGATCATCGCCTCTAGTATAGTTTACTCTGCCACGTACGCCGTAGTTGGGACACGACGAGTCATATAGCGGCTGACTCAAGCACAAGGGTGGTCTTTACCAGACTATTATCATGATGATTCATTGTCACTAATGTCGAAGAGTAAAGCCCGTAAATAACATGTGCTTATAAGAAGTATCTTCTTAGTCTAAAGATTGTCAGAGTCATAGGTACTATACCAACCTCTAACAAGTTCAATCTCTTCTTTGGTAAATGCTGGCAACCTGGATCGGGGGTATCCTTCTTCCTTACTGTTCTTGGCTATATATTCCTCTACAACAGGCGGCCATCCTCCTTGCTTCGAATATATTGGATGGGAATAGAAACCAGCCTATATGAATAAAAGAACAGATTTACACAAAGAAATATATGCTTCCACAGACCCAAAAAGAAGAATAGACGGAGCCATCCAGCCGAATAGCGAAGAATTTTATATTTTTCTTCGTCATTTATTTAGTCGCAATTGTATACGACAGCTCTGTCTATTCTTTTTATGGGTCTGTGACTTAACCCTATAATATTTCGCGTCATAGACGACGGAACTATCTTTTATCTTTCGATAGGTATTAGTGACAAACCCTTTGATCAATCTGTATTGGAGCAGCGTGGTGGATCATGGTCAAGGTTTGCTCAGTTAGAATGTCCCTACTAATTGGTCATAAATGACGTAATGCTAACCTCATTTTTTACATAATGTAAATCTATTTAATGTAAAAGTTGGTCCAATGTCCAATCATGTATTACTTGAAAAGATGGATAATGGGTTTATAGTTTCCTCTCTTTTCAACGCATAAACAATAGCTGTGTCTAAAAGAGACGCATAATAGCGAGGCCAATTACGTTGGAATAATAAAAATGATATAAAAAAGTAATGAGTAATTAATAACACTAGGAATCAGATTTTAATAATAATTACAATTAATTACACACATTTACAGTGAGAAAAATATTATAATGTAATTATAGGAACATTAACGTGAAAAATACTTTAATATTTAATTACTTAGTGCATACAAAAAAAGATTGTAAATACAGAAGTTAAATTAAAAACGCTAAAAAGAAACATACGGATAGTTCTCGAGTTATCTCAGCTAATCCTTCGTTTTCCGGTGAATCTGCCTCAAACCAAGCCACTTGGTTAGAAAAACTAACTCGACCTGAAAAATAAATAAAGAAATAACTCATTTGCACATAATAGCAATGGAAAATATTCTAACGTTGTTTACAAGAATCTTTTTTACACAACTTATGAATAGTACACATTGATAGAGTATCATTCAAGTATTACATAACGCAACTATGATGAGTTACATAGGTGAAAAACTGTCGAACAACGCGTTACGTTACATTGTTTTTTATTACTAAAAAACTAGGAAATGTCAGGATATATAGGGAATATAGAATATTCTTCTATGTCAACAATAGACAGAAACACGTAACGGCGCGTTACACATTTCGTATCCACGTCAAAATCTGTTTAACGAATTCCTAACTTTCTATCAGTTTCAATATAGTGACGACCCCGTAGCCAAGTTGGTAGTGACCCTGCCTACGAAGCGAGGGATCCCGAGTCCGATTCCCGGCCGGGGCAGATATTCATGTGACAGATAAATGTTTGTTCTCGGGCCATGGGTATTAGTGATGTGTTATTGGTGTTGTCCATGACGTCACCCGCGACACTGGGAATCCTACTGCGGGGGTATGAGTGTGTTAGCGTTTATTGTCATTATTTGTTAGTTAGTTAGTTCTTAGAAAAGAAGCTTCTAAGTTACCTTTATATTTGGGCTTGAATTCCTCATCATATATCCTCCAAGCCTTAGCATGGGCAAGAAGTGCATGCTTCCCACATATATAGCTTCCGAAACTGTCGTTGATTAGAGGGGCAAATACTCCGGAGTTATATGCTGCATCACACATTATGTTGGGCTCGTTAACAGTAAGCCAGGTCTTCACTCTATCGGCATAGAGAGAGAACACAACCCTTGAATAGTCCGCGAACCATTCTGTTATCAGCGGGTTGGTCCAGCCACCTGGAAATGCCTTAGTAATATTATACAGCGATAACCTGGGTCCCTTACCTGGATGTAATTCACTACCCCAAATCATCTATTTTACGGAGATTATTAAGGACCTAATTTTGGGATCGTAAAGCAAAAAAAAGTATTGTTTGTTTTAACAACATTTTAAAGACAGGGTAAAATAAGTTTTCCTCATAGGTCACAGATGTAACGAAATTGAAAAGGTTAGAAACTTCAGGCTTAGTGGCACGAAAGTTGGTCTCCCGAACGGGAGATCTTGAATATATCTGGTACCTCTGATTTGCCAAAAGTTATGTGAATGTTAGTATTAATTATTCTTTGTTTCGATGAAGGAATTATTGTGATGCAATCTGCACACTTGAGAGATTAACATAAAGTTCTCAAAGGTGTGTGAAGTCTGCCAGTCCGTACTTGGCCAGTGTGGTGACCTATGGCCTGTACTCCTCACTTAGTGAGAGGCCCCGAGCCCAGCAGTCCTGACAGTTATACATAGATTGTGATGATAAAATATCAATCACATTCTATAACCAAGGCCCAAATACTCAAATAAGTACATATGTCCGGTTATGTAATTAAGAAAATGAGTGTCCATCGTTAAAATGTTATCAAGTGCTACCTAAGGTTTTTTACACTCAAGTTTTTTGTCGACCAATTTATTTAAACTAACTACCTATAATAGTAGGTAATTATAATATTAATTATAATTGAATCGTTTAAATTTTTTCACTATGGATCCGTAAAAAAGAAAATACAGGAAATACTAGTTTATAAGGACGATTAAAGGCTGAACTTTATGTTTTGTGCTTGAATTTTATGAAAGTCAATGAAAGTGACCTTTTAAATTTTGATTGTAGTACAAGCTCAGAATATTTAGGATACAGCCAACCAGGTAATCTTTGTTGGTAAATAAATAAGGGCCCTAACTCGTGACGCTTTTTAAACAACATCGATAAGGTAAAATTAATTACTGCATATTTGCATAATTAGCAAACATTATAGTAGGTACTCATTTATTTGTTTGCCAAAATAAGTATAATTACTTACTTATTTATCCCTGAACCCAGGTAAATTTTAATATAGTAAATAATGTAAAGTTATTATTAAAATCTAAACAGGATAAAAACTTGTTTTTCTTGTCGTTAATGGCTTAATTAATCCGTAAGTTTGCTAAATTGTTGTTACACGAAATATACTTTTAGTTTGATAATAATAAAATGTTTTTGTTAAATTATTACCATACCTTACCATATACCCCCACGCTGCTCCAGTGCAGATTGGCGAAGGGCTTAGTGGCCAACCAATGTGTCAAAAATTTTTATGGTCCCAAAGGCCTCCGACATAGCTTAACGACTGACATCTACCTATAACACCCGGAGCCGGCTAAACGTGCCATCCGAAGCACGGAAACGCTCAAGATATTTTTGCTAGCAGTCACTCATCCACTTTCCGACCGCGCCCACGGTTGCTTAACTTCGACGATCACTAAGATCGACGCAAGCTACTAAGCTATGAGCGCGTCAAAAAGTGTAAGCATACTTACCAAAGTTCTGTAACCGTTGTGGTAGATCCCAGTGGTATAAGGTTACAAGTGGCTCGATTCCTTTTTCCAGCAGTCGGTCTATTACATCACTGTAATACTTTTTACCAGCTTCACTAATGACATTGGGGAACCCCGTAGGGAGTAACCGAGGCCAAGATATTGATAATCTGAAATTGACAAGAAAATTCCGTATGAATACCTCATCGCAACCCATAACTGTGACTGCTGGGGTCGGGTCTCTTCTCACATTCTGAGGGATACGGTCCATAGTCCACCACGCTGGCCAAGTGCGGATTGGCAGTCTTCACACACCTTTGAGAACTTCATGGAGAACTCTCAGGTGTGCCGGTTTCCTCATGATGTTTTTCTTCTAATTTGTAATTCTAAACGCGATTGAATGAGGAATTACCTACACCAGCAGTAGGCAAACGAAGGTGACACAAACTCAAAGGATTAGCCGGGTTAAAAGTCCATGGACTGGCATTGTGTATTCAAAAGCACTGCATAATCCTACTCCTACTAATATTATAAACTAGAAGTCGCCGGCGGCTCCGCCCGCGTAATTTTCCCGTTTCTGGAATATTTTTTTTTGCTGCTCCTCTCCTATTCATTTTAGCGTGATGTTATATAGCCTATAAGTTTCCTCGATAAATGGACTATCTTACACTAAAAGATTTTTTCAAATCGGTCCAGTAGTTCCTGAGATTACCGCGTCCAAACAAACAACCTCTTCAGCTTTATAATATTAGTATAGATGTGAGGGTTTGTAAAGATGTTTGCATATTTGGGTGTCTGGATATTTGGATGTTTGTAAGTCCTTCACGCTCTAACCGTTGAACGGATTAAGCTGAAACTTGGCACACAGATAGTTTGCATCCGAGAATAGCACAGAGGATAGATTTAATCCCGATTATACTCGTAGGTTCCCTTGGGATGAATCCGATATTTTTTTAAACTACCTACTCTTCTGCAGGCGAAGCTAAGGGCGACGTCTAGTAAGTAAATATAATTTCAAACCTGTAAAAATGCAGCCCGAGATCAACAGCCATCTGAATGTCTTGATCTATTTTCCGATACGAGTCGCAAGCTATGTCGGCATTGTCCCCGTTCTTCACAATACCCGGATTGTTATGAACACATCTGTCCCATATGCTTTCTGATTTGTCTAAAAAAATATAAGACATGTAAGTAAACAAACCTGACTGTTTTGTAGAAATTTTGTAGTTATTTTAGCCTAAAAGATACACCGAAGCGAAGCGAGGGCGGGTCCACTAGTATCATAATAATGCCACTTCCACGGTGGTGACGAATTCATTCAAAGACATCTCACATTGAAATCCGTCAAGCTGTTTGCGCTGTACAGCGTACCAAAGAAATGGATATACATACATTACACTCGATAAACATTCTCCTTCTTCTAACCCAGTTGGGTAATAGCAAACGTCATTATAGTTCAGTAATAAGTTTGAAACTAAATTGCAAATTTCTTGAAAATAAATTGCAAATTCTGTAGATTTTAGATCAATATCTTGATAATTTCGACTTTCTAGATGTTACTTTATGAAAAGTACTTATTAAGTAGGTACTTACCGGATATATTCCAAGATCCTTCCGTTTGGTAAGAAGATATAGCTGCCCCGAATTTGAAATGAGGAGGAAATGTTCGATCTTTGGCTAAACATGACACCGATAAAAGTAAACTGTAAACAAAATACGAGAATTATAAAAAAAAACAGTCTGTGGATAAAGAAATACGGAGAAACTCTCAGAATTAAAAAAAATATTTAATTAGGTACAATTTTTTTTTTTATATTAGTATTAATTATTCGTACTTAATGTGAATTTTATGTCCCATTTGTGTTATTTGTTATTTTACTATGATTTACGAATTTACGGAATCGAACCTAGGACTCATTGATCAACAGTTAGTAAACATGTAGTCAGTAAATATTCCACACACTATAATCAACAAAGTTTATAAAAAAGGTACTAACCAAATTATAAACGATATTGAAACCATTTCTGCACTAGCTATTAAAGGTAAATCGAGTATTAAGTTGATCACAAATTACAAAGAATGGTTACAATTACAATATAACTCCTGTATTTATATATCCCAGTCACAGAGGTGTGGTTTACCTTTCAACGATTATTAAATAACATAGATAACAATACCTATTACGTAAGTCAATAATAGGAAGGAAGTCTGGATCTTACAAGTTCAAGTTCCGTTTCTGACGTATTAAAAAGATGCAGGGAACTTCCAATGTGCAAAGGAAATCAAAATAATTGCAACATAATTTATACTGGTCACCTGGGAGGTTCCAATCCAACATAAATAAAAAATCTTCAAGCTATATTTTACCATATTTCAATTTTATTGTCAGTAAAATGCCAGTGCGAAATACGTCTCTAATGTATTGGTAATACAGATGCGTCATCGTTCTGAGATACTGGTGTGCGAAAGCATCCTAAAAATTTACCCATTCTACATTATTACTGTTACCACGCACAAAAGTGCGTTTTGACTTTTTTTCCACTGCCTTTTTAATGTGTTTTATCCTCTGATGTAAACATGGGATTATTATCAAAGTATGATAAAGAAACTGGTTTGAAATATGGGTAAAAAAAGACCCAAACAAATCAAAAAATGTATCCTGAGTACCTGATTACGTTCCAAAAAGTGCATTATTGGTGTAAATAATGTGGGTATTTGAAATCGTTATAATTCTCTGAAAAATGAAATAGGAAAATCAGAAAGAAAAACAAGAATAATAGTCAATACAATGAAAACTGAAAAACGATTCGAATTCATTTAATCAAATAGGCAACTACATTTTTTTTTATTTTTTAACGACGGAACCCGAAAAAATATCTTGAAATGTTGGTACTACGTAAAAAGCTCCCAGCTACTGTCATAATCTGACATCTGATAGCCACTGACAGCCGTCAATGTCAAATAGTATTTGATAAGAGTTTTTGATCATTTCCTGACACATCCGACACATCATTGTTTACTGCCTACCTAGTTTGTGATTACTGCTGTAACGATAAAATCAGTTTTCATAATTATCATATGTGCGGGTGTTAAAATTAAAAATTACTATCATTGTTCTCTAAATCCAATGGAAATACCTGTAATTAATGCCTTTTTATCTCTAATTTTGTGTTATTTTGTAATTACATGATACGTCATCGGGAGTTTCAGTCTTTAAGCAGTGATTATCACCGAACGCCAATGAACTCGAAACATCGTCCTAATTTGATAGTTTAATGAAATTATGACGAAAATGAAGAAATTAACGGGCTCATTTCGCTATACTCAATGGGACCCGTGTCTTATTACGTCTCAAATAGTGGCTATGCAGTCGTTACTCTATTTGAGTTTGTGCCTTTTAATAGCTATCATGCAAGATATTACAGGGTCCACGAGAACGTTGGATCATATCTTTGAATATCACGTAAGTTGTTACCTCATATTTTTATTCCAAAGTAAAAACTGACGAGCAATAATCCTTTGCATATCATGTTCAAAAGGAGTTTTGATTCAATAATGATTATAATTCAGTTCCCCATTTAGCAATGAATTTGTGTTATGGATTAATTATGTAGTTTTCTTTGAAGAGCTCATTTTAAACAGTCATTTGCCTAAATAACCTACAAACTAATAGATTGTGATCATCCTAGCATAAGGAAGGATGTAATAACATGATGACATCACTAATATTTATATATCAGTGAGCTAAAGTAACTTATGGGCTGTTAGACCTATTTTTGGGTAATGTAAGCTTATTTTTTTGTATTTAAGTTCAATGATCTTTGAAAATTTTGTGTTTTCCCTACACAGTGTTTGTAAACATTAAAAACATGTTATTGTACATTAACTAAGGGCCCTTTTTAGTATATCATACCAAAATAACTGACCCATGTTAGTTAGTGTTACTCACATAGCTATGGCAGCAGATTCTTGAATACATACCACAAACTGTAAACAATGAAACAAAACAGGAAGTCGCATAGTACAACAATCTTAGTGTAGCTTCAATATAGTTAGGGCTGCCATCTCTGGGTTTCCCTAGATTTGTCCTGCTTTAACAGGTATCCAGGGGTCTTCAAGGTTAGGTTATGAAGAAGCAACTGGGAAATACTTGGTTACTTTAGTCCAGGCAATGCCAGTTAAGCAAAAGATAGAAATAAGAACAGATATGAGTGTAACTTAAATCCTGTTATTCTTTTTTTGATGTTCTCATGTAAGTGAGTAATGTAAGTCTTTATGAGAAAAATGTCTTTAAACCTAACTAAAAGGTCTTTAGGGTCTAAGCTTGACCTAGGACAGACAGACAGACATGGTAAATCTATAAGGGGTCCAAATTTACTATGGCATTCCATTGTAACATATTTTCATTCCCTTTTTTTATCAAAGTTTGGGAGAAAACCATGATTTTGCTTTATGTCGAAGGTTGACAATTTTCGATCCTACCAGTCTTAATTATAGATTAGTTTTTGGTCTGGCACTGATGTTAGATCCAACTATAGGTGCAGTCTTTCTTAAAAAGATGTGCTGGGTTCTTTCACCTTTACAAAACAAGGGTAGATTTAAAAAAAATATGTGCATAAGTGTATCTCTGATACCAATATGAATAAATGATTTTGACCATTTAAAGTTATGGGGGTGAGAGTGGGGAAGAATAATCAAATGTCTGCAAATATACTCTAGTGGGGCCTCAAAATAGAAACACAAAAAAGTAGTCTGAAAGAGAATATTGATGTCTTTATCAAGTGTTCTTAGCTTTGATGATAAAATGTGTCAAGATTTTTTTTTAATCCTTAATGAATTTTGAATTCCTAATAATGTTTGTATGTGGTATTTTACAGGAGATTCATGTAAGGGACAATGAGGGCAGGGCAGTAATAACAGGGTTTGTTATTAATGCCATTGTCGGTTCCATACTCCTGTGGCTTCTGGTCGGGAGGACTAAGCTGTGCTTGGACTTTAGGTATGAACTTGATTATATGTTATTAATAGTCTAGGATACATTGCTATTCCTGTTGTATTTTTCTTGTTCTTGAAAATATTAATACTTACAAACAGTTGGTCTGTTTGCTTTTTAACTGACTTCAAAAGAGGAGGTTATCAATTTCTACATGTATGTATATTTTTTTGTCCAAGTGTAATTATGTTGATAAATGATGACAACAGAATTTGTTTTCTTTGATTATAACAATAGAATTTGGATATCTCAGCAAGTTTGTTTCTGTCTTCAATAATAATACTGATTTAAATTATTCTTCAATATTTCAGTTGCACATTCTACGGTCTCCATTTACTATTCTGTTGGGTGTATAATGGGATATTTCCCACAACATTTTCATGGTGGGCATTGAACATTGCATGTGCAGCGGTCATGTGTGTTGCCGGAGAGTTCCTCTGTCTTCGTACAGAGTTAAAAGCTATACCACTGAGTAATATTGGAGCTAAAGTGGACTTATGAAAGTTAAAAGTTACTCAAAGTGAACAGATAAGTGTTAATTTTACTGAATTCAATATTCAAGAGTGAGGTTAATTTAGTGGTTATTCAAGTTCAAGTTCAAGTTTTGGTACCTTAACCCTTCATTGCTTTGTTAGCAATGGTAAGCAATGCTCTAAGCAAAAATCAACGACAACGGTAAAGACAAATTGTTGAATAATTTTGTTGTATTAAAAAAAAAACAGTCCACTCTCATTGACTAAGACGTCATAGACAACAGACTGATACATAGACACATTAAGCTAAAAATAAGCAATCAGTGGGGGGTCTTGGTACTTACTTAATACAAGAATGATTTAACATTATTATCATTAAATGACACCAGGACAAAGTGTAATATAGTATTTGTGATAGTTAAAATATTGCCTTGAACAATTGCTTTTGTTGAATGTATTTTGATCATGATATAATTGATTAAATTGAATTATCATGGTCCATTACTGTCCCACTCAAATTTATCTGCAGGTATATAAAGAATGTATTTATTAGTAGGTAATTTTCCTAGGAACAAAAAATTCCCATTGGTCTCTGGATTTATTAGAAAGATAATTCCTACAACCTACTATTTACTAAGTTTAATTATTGGCTACTTTTAATTCCTAATTATGTTTGTAATTAATTATGAAAATAAATACGAGATTAACAGCAATATAATCATTGTGCCTACATACATGTACATACTAAAATGAAAGTAAGATTAGTATTGTGTATTTGTATTTGAAATGTAAATACATTAATAAACTATTTGGTTAGTGAGATATGTTTAACCAAGTTACTGTATTAAGTTTATTGTTAAATTGGTTTATCTATGAATAAATAAAAAATATTTATAGATACAAGTTAAGTTAGTCAAGTAAATGTGCAACGAATCAACCAATTTGTTAAAACATATTCTTTTGAATTTCGAACGATTTTGAGGTAATTTGAATTATTTTGATTATTACTTTGAGGCTTTGTTATATGTACGTTACTTAATTTCGGAAAAATTTAATGATTTTTGTAAATCAGTGTAATTTTTTTTTAATTTTAAAGTGATAGTCGCATAGTGTATGTTATGTAAAGTTATAGTTAATTTAATAAATTATTGTAAATAAAATTAAATAGCTAACTAAAGGTAGTGTTTTAATGATTGAAATCATAACGTCAATAGCAAATGATAACGTTTCCCGGTACATTGCTCGGCAAACTGTGCTCAGGTGATATCGTAAAAAAAATTAACTTCACTTTTTTGTTCCTAATACTGAGTCTAGACGACTAAAGCAATGATTTCTGCTGAGAAACATTTTTATACAAGTAATGTCTAAAAATTATGAACTACATGAGTTTTTATACTTTTTATTTAAGGTACCTATACCCTGTTTTTTTCACTGCGGACTAAATTGACACATGCAAATGTCAATTTTCAAAATAATGTTACCAGCTTTTTAGTAATAGGGTGAAAATTATTTAAAATGACCAATTCGACATTTGTGACAAAATTGAAACAAA
>LGAG01000066.1:400928-421560 GCA_001278395.1 Lerema accius
CGCAAATACTTCGAAAACATATTTTATGTCATTGGATTCGTCCCCATTTTAAGAGTAACATAAATATTATTTATACTACCAACAAAAATAAAATAGGCAGTCGAGTTTTCTTCCCACAAACTTACTTATATTAAATTTTCTAAAAAAAATTGAGAACTTCCAAATGAACAGCAAGGTTTTACAGAAGCGAGGCAAGGACGAGGTGCTAGGTACAAATATGTCATGAGACAATAAATCCTTCAATATGGTAAGATTACGTCAGCCGTGTCACTATGGGACGCAATAAGAAACTACCTAGGTAGGTACTACACACTCCATTAGTTAAAGAATGTTATTACGAGTCGTAACTGAGGATCGATTTCTCTTATGACTAACTATGAAAGAGACAGGATATAATTATCGTAAAGATAGGAGCAGTTAAGGTCGCGTGCAATATAGTGCCGAATACATTTTGAGTAGTTTACTAAGAACGTAAAGCATGTTTGTTTGTTACTGAACTCTTATATAGTAAGACCGAACTAGTCAGTATACAACTGCGGAGGAGGAGAACCTGCCTAAAGATAAAGAAAAAAAGACTAAAAAGAAAGAAAAAAAGACTTATACCAATGTTCCTATAAGAAATAAAATATGTGTTACAGGTATTAAAAAAAATATGGATATTAGGTAGGGCTGGCTGGTAACAGTGGTTATTTCTTTTAAACAGTCTATATGTTTTGGAGCTGTCAGATTTAAGGTTGATGAACGAAATAGAGTAAAAGTAATGTATAATTAAAAGTGGATAATTTATTCAAGTATTTATTGAAGGAGACATATTTTATTACAATCCTGGCGCAGTGTAACATATGCTACAGAACGTCTGCCTGGTATTCAATAGTATTAGGGTAGTTTACAGTTACACTACTGATGATAGCTTGACATTTGACAATTAGTGGGTGGACATCTTTCGACGTTCTTTTCGCCTTAATTAATTACGAGTAGGTACACTTATCAAGATTGCAAATAATTTTTTTGTAAGTAGTTTATCATTATTTCTATTAATCTACTACCTACGCGTTAAAAGCTCCACGGTGCCTGGATACAATCATGTTCTTGTGAGCATCCTCCTACACTTTCTGATAACAAGACCTGATATAGTAATCCTTATCTTTTAATTAAGAATCTTTCCATGAATTTCACACCTTATCTATTATAATGATGGATGTAAATGTTATTCTTACAAGTATGTATTACAAACTAGTAAAATTGTGGCTACATTTAAAATAATTTATATAATTCTACCATAAGAGAATATCAACTTATTTTATCTTTCAATTTATTTTTTATTACTTAAATAATAGATGCGAAAGTAACTCTGCCTATTACCTTTTCAGAGATAATTATTAGACTGATTGTAGATAATTTAAATCAAACAGACAATTTTTTTAGTATGATATAGAAATTCTAACTGGAAATATAAAGGTTAAAATAATAATAAAACAATAATAATACATAATAATAAAACAGCAAGGTCTTACTGATGCAAAGTACTGTGCTAAAACATATTTTATACTTAAAAAAATATTTTATACCTAAAACTACATAAAAAAATAATATATAAAGGTGGATACTATAGCATAACACTAAATACAAAACAGAAAGTGAAAAAATCAAAGTTTAATAAATAACTAACAACATCTAATGATATTAAGAATTTCTACAACATCTACATACATCAAAACTGGGCTCGATATTCTATACAATTTTTTTTTTTGTATTTATTATTTTTAATTATTTTTTATTTCTTACACTTTGCCTACAGAATTGATGACCCTGGAATTCCACCTTCAGAGTAAACACTGTATCTTTTCCATATTGGGTGGGCAAATAGTGATTGTAAGTTTTACATAAGAAAAAGAAATTAAAAACTGAGATTTCTTAGTTGCCAATAATATACTATACCATGTATAAGGAAAACTAGGTCCTAAAAACCTGCTAGTAAAATGAGTTTACAATTTGATTCCCAACTAGGGCTAAGTTATAGACATCTAAATATCTTTTTTCAGCTTATTTATCACATTGTTCAAAGCCTCCTGACTTTCAAGGCTCCACAGGTAGATGTCAGTTCTGTTATACTTGTGTTCATTATGCCAAATGTAACATATACAATAGCATCAAAGTGTCTACCAATTTTTTACTTCTATAGAGATAGTAACAATACTCTAGGTGTAGAATATTGAACCCAGTTGCAATAAGGAAGTGAATCGTGCCTGTTTGAGCCATCCAACGACGGACCGAACACCGTCAGTGACTTCCCCAGGAACATCCACGCTAGTAGACTCAATCAACGAACTCCAACGGGAGCGCAATGCTGCTTGCGCCGCAAACGACGCCATTTTTCTTATTGGTATCACTAGAATCATTTTCGTTGACGAAGTATAAGATTTGTTTATGATTTTAGATTTTTTAACAATACTTTTGGGGCTTTTTGTTTAGTTTGAGCATGTATTAAGATTTATAATTTCTTTTTAATTATTTTTTTATTAATAATAATTAGTAGTATACTTCTTGAGCATTTTTTGTAAATTTTTACTAATGTGCTGATGTTTTTTTTATGGAATAAAAAATAAAGTAGCAAATAATTATTAATTATTTTATGCCTAATTCTTCTATTAATTAAATATCACATTTTGAAGGTACAGTATTGAGACTCTTTATTATAGTGCTGACTGTACATGTTGACATGTTCCAGTTTTTTTGCACACTCTACTCAAGGCGTTGACATAACATTGCTGACATAACTTCAGTTTCTTTCGAAAATTGACGTATTTTTAGACGGAATCTGAAGCACTGTAGCCAAATTGAAGGTCACTGACTTTAACGATTTTTTCACATTCCACTGCTGTGAGAACCTTGTTTTTGGCACAAATATTTTCACTAGAAAACTGTTACGTTCTTTCCTAATTTCTATTTCTTTTTTTTAAACACATACACTGTTAAATCTAGGTCTGCGCACTGCCGTTTTGAATGCCAATGTCCCTCGCTAGGTCAAGGGACATGATAATCTTTTTTGGCATCTTTACAACCAATTTTAGGCTTCCGATAACTAACAGTAAGTAACATCACATCTTTCTGACAAATCGAGGACGTATTGGACGTACGCAATTATTTATTTCGTGTTCCATTTCTCGCGTTTATTTATATGCGGCTCGACTCCGATATTAAAATGAATTTTGTGAAACTCACCTGACAGACTGAAGAAATGATGATCAAAAGCTAGTTTTTAAGTTTTCTTGTCAAGTTTCATTGAGATATTAAATTTTAAATGAATTTTAGAATAATATTATTTACGAAAAGAATTTTCTTATCGTAACAAAATTGAAACACACCCACAAACGGAATTTCTTGTGACTGACTGATTGATTTGATTGACTAAAATTGAGTGCTAGTGATTGACTTATTGAATGAATGAAATAGAAATGACAGATAAGAAATGTCGACTGTCCAAGTCAAACTATAATCCATTGTGTCTATTTCACGGGCCATAAGTCATAGAGCATAGATAGTATTACAGCCCGCATAAACTTTTTATGAACGAGGCATCGCATAAAACTAATTTGACTCTCAAGTTTCTAGTGTTTTGACTTCACAGGACTGACAGCTAAAACGTTCTTCGAATTTGTTGGGAAAATCTGGAGAGCAGCGAATGAAAGGAAATCAGGGTCATGTTCATAATCTAAATGAAATACTGTTCTTTACCCTCATAATTATTTCGAAACTTTTCCACGCTTATTACTAAAATTTTACATCTGTTCTGACGTTTCATAAACGATGAAAGATTCTTTATACCCTCCCACATGTTTTTGAAAATGACAAAGAATCGTGTCTTAGATTTTACAAGGTGAAAGGTAGCGAATTTGAACGACAACACCGTCAACATCTAGACATCAAGTGAGTTGCATGCGCTACCACGTTCATAAGAAGCTTAGGAGCACTATAAATAGCACAAATCTCATGTGTCGCAAATGTCAGATTAGAAACTGTCAATAGATGGCTGTACTAAAATCACATGAACGGTTCAAGTTGCACCCTGCTGACTCTCTGATGCACATAATTTGTACCTATAAGTATAAAGTTTATAGCAGAAAGGTAAAAATGTGAAAATAATAATGTATTTTTCATCAATTTAATTTACCAAAGCCCTTTACAGTAGTTATCACTTTCAATATCCAACCAATCAAAAAGTTTTTTATTTTTCCATACTAAGGTCCCTTTTAAATTCGGCGAAGCGTCGAGAATCACGTAAAGAATAACTTCAGCGGCTTCATCCGGGTCAGTTTCTCCACCACCCGCCGCCAGATCAGTTTTAACATGCCCTGGATATACGGCATTTATAGAAATATTTCGCTCCATGTATTTTCTTTGCTGCACCATCGTTAATGCTGTCAAAGCGATCTTCGAAACCCTATGCTCCGCATGTTTTCCATCATCAACAAAGTTATTTTTATCAAACGTTCCATCTTTTACACTCTTTAAATATTCTTCAACGAAATCATTTATTTTCTCCGTTTGCAAGTTACTGTCGCTTAGAGTTTCAATCCATTTCTTGTTTTTTAAATTCGATAGTAAGCCGCAGGCGCTCGAAATGTTGACTACTCTAGCGCCATCTCTTAGCAACGGGAATAAATGCTCTTCTATAGTGAGTAAACTTTTGTAATTTATATCTACGTTCCGTTTTGCCGCCTCGTAACTGGGGTAAACTTCGTTCCATTCCAAAATGGCGGCGTTGTTTACTAAAACGTCAAATCCTCCGTGTTTTGTTTTTAAAAATTGCGCGAGTTTGACAATACTGTCAGTGTCACTTACGTCAAGTTGATGGAATTGTGGAAATAAACCTTCTGATTGTAGGGTTTTTACGGCTTCCAATCCTCGTTTTTCGTCTCTTGCTGTAAGGTATACGATTCCATTGAATTTCCGGCATAGTCCTTTAACAATAGAATATCCCAAGCCTTTATTCGCGCCGGTAACGACTGCTACTTTGTTCTCCATACTTCTACAAGCAAACTGTACTATACGAAAGTCACGAAGAGACTGCAAGGGTGCGAAGAACCAATGTTACAAGGTTTTAATCTATAATTTGACATTCATGTTTAGTAAATAAGAGTTGAATCATGCATATAATTATATACTTTACCAGTAGGTCCTAGGGCTGCCAGCAGCCAAAATAAAAATTTGGGCAAAATCATGGTTTGTTTTCCTCGATCTTTGTAAAAAATGGGGCAATAAAAAAAGTAACTTTATAATTTAGCTCTTATAGCCTCGGAAAGTAGGTAAGTCATCTGTCTAATTATTCTAAGTGTCTGTCCTTCCATTTTGGGTCTAGCTCGGTGATCTTTATGACTTTATTTCAGATAGGTTTAGTTCAGATTTGTAATATTTTTTCCTCATCTTTCAGTTCACTTCGTTTATTCGTTCAAAAAGTGTCCAGGTTCTCTTCAGATGCGTGGCAGCCCTAAGTACGTCTGGTATTTACCTACCTATAGATAAAAATGTAATAAAATTATCGAACTACGATTACCTACAGGTCAAGGAGTCAATATTTTTAGGACATCGAACTATTAAAATATTTACTTAAAGACTTATTTACTCAACACTATTTCTTCGTCAATCTGTGTACTTCTGAATGGTTATTTATCCGACTGCACTAATAGGAGGGTAATATTTTTCGTTCATGTTAGTGCTTCTTTGGCACGTTCGCTAGCCCAAGTGGATTTAGGGATTTTAGGGATTTCAATTTTGAGATGTCATTAGATTCATATCCATAAGGGACTAATTATTAGGAGTCGAGTTATTTGTTTTTCTAATAATTACTATTTATACCTTACCTATTGGTACTTAGAGTGACCTACTATGGCGTGGCCATTGACCATAATCCTTGACAAAAAGACTAAAACGCGAGCGTAAAATACCCAAGTGTGAAAGACCTCAAGAATAGCTACTTACTTACTCGTCGTCGTCCTAATCACATTTTTAAGCCTACGTGCTTTGATTAACAAGTTGGAACATTGCGAATACAAAGGTGACGAATACAGGATCTTGTAGAGACAAGATGTACGAGTACTTAGGCCGGCCGCACTTTGGACACGTTTTCGTACGAATTTTAATCGTGCGGACACGTACGAACAGTTACGAACGATCCCAACATAGTACCTACTATGGGAGCGCGCACACTGCGTGCGAGTTAGTCTGCGTATACGTACGTGTAGTTCAGACATCCGAAAACAATCCGAACTTAAAATTATTATTAAAAACGTATACAGGGTGCGCACTTAATTCGTACGACTACGATTGTACATTACCGCACGATGAAAATTCGTGTCCAAAGTGCGATCGGCCTTATGTGTACAGTTACATAAATATTGATTACGTTTACATAACCTTAATAGAATACACTAAGTTTTTTGTGTCACAAAAGAATGAGTATTTACCTATAAAGTCAGTGACTTGTTAGTATATTTGAACACAGAAATTACTTAAACGGTAAATGTGTTATATCATCCAATCCCACTTCTGATTTTAGGAAACATTGATCCTTTTTTTTGTAATTCTAATAGTTAATTAAAAAAAGGAAGCAATCGCTGTAACGTTATCCTTAAGGATGGATACCTTTCAACTCCCCCTCCCTATCATTTACGCCTCAAACCTTTCCCCCCTAAACATCTTTTGTCAAAGGTACCAACCTTAAAACAGTAGTTCAAATAAGAAATTTTTATCAACTCCCATAAAATCCGTGAGAAGTTTTACAGTTCTAAACACAAACTTTAAACGGTTTAGAGAAGTTTAAAACGTCTTCAACCAGTTCATAGCTACTTAGTTCAGTAAGTACCTTTGCGAGTTTATATTCTCTGTCAGATTGCTTATTTCAAAACTTTGAACAAGGTATTTCTTAACATTGTAACCTATTTTAATCTTATTACCTTGTATATTAGGCCCAAACAGTAGTTTTTGCTGAGCCCAAATGTCCTACTTTGAACCTTTTGACGCGTGAGGAGTTAATTAGAATTGACCCCTTTTTAGGTATAAGTACTTAGAGTTCGTATTTGTAGATTTATATCGTCGTAACATAAATTATAAAAGGAAAAACACGTCCTAATTTAGTGCGCTTTATCACCAGGACCGCGTTGCATCGGATGAGACAGTGGTCAAGCATTAACTTATTTGGGATAAAAAAAGAAAAAGGAAACATAAATTTCTTATAAGAAGTACACTTTAACAAGTAACTTATACGTGGACTTTACGGGAACTATCCAGAACTGTTTTGTCACATAGTATCTAACTCAATAGGAATTTCTTTCATTGTGTGATAGTAAAATATAACAAACAATTTAGTCTCGTCCGATCAACATCACTTGAAAAAGTTCATTCGGAGTCAAGGACGGATTTCCTTACAATTTCGAAATTTCTGACGAAAATGACACTTAAGAAATAAGACGCCTAAAGGAAAATGAGCTGAAATGTCCTTCAACTTGTAAACGGAATAATTTCCCAAATTAGTTAAATACAGCAGGGAGCACTGTGGCTGTCATTGTTAACAAGACGATATGAAACTTAGATATAGATCAATAGAAGTGACAGTGACTATAGTTTAGCTCGTATTTGCATTGGGTTTGAGTTGGTGTCTATGTTATGGATTGGATGCGACACAAAAGGGAATCCTAATATGGGCCTATGAGTGTGTTATAGTACAGGGATTCTTAAGCTGGATTCTGCGGAACCTAGTGGTTCTGTAGACCAGCAGGGTTCCGCCAAAATTATATTACACATTTGAAGCCCAAAAAAGGGCCAACTTCGGGGAATCGGGGAAATATAGCAGGATGTAAAAATAAGTCAAGATTCCTCAAAATAAAAGGTAGTTGGTTGATGTTTAGCTGACTTTAAAATATCCGAACCCCTGCAAAATATGCAGCGTTAACCTTTCTTTTTAAGGTTCACCCTGCCAAATGTTGTAATAATGACTGACAAACGACAATCTTGGCTGGAAAATGTATAATTTTCGATCAATTTAATATTAAAGAAACTATAAGTACACTCTTTCTTTTTCGGGCTAGTATTCCTAATGTGTGCGTCAACAAATACCTAAATTATATTCAACATAAATAGTCTTCCGTGTTATCTATATCCGTGGAGCTGTTCACAACAAACTCAAGTGTCCGTGCTTAGCTTGCTAATTTCAGGGTAACTTAGCTGGACTTCGTAAATGACATAATGTAATGATCCAGTTATAGAAATAAGACTCGTGATCTGTTTAAATTACGGCTGTTAATGTCATTCCTCACGTTAAGTGTTAGAACAATTGGTTTTCTGGCTTCCTTGCCCGTTTTCAATGATCTGAATTGACGTAGTCTATCTTTTTGTCATGTTAAAAAACCTACAAACTGCGCATTCGAGGTAATCTTTCTGCACTTTTTTTCCATGTAAACATAGACGACAAATTGGGCATCACCCAGGGGTATTTCCTACCTAATTTTCCTCTTCCTATCTTCCTTATTTTCCTTATTATATTATAAAATGGGGGGGGGACTTTCCTGGGGATCGACAGCTAATACCTAAGATGCCAAATCTGAGATTCATGATGCATCGTTCTTAAAAAGGGAGCCTAGAACCCTTCAAGTATGAATAAGGTAAGTCCAGTATCCAAGGCAAAGGGTATATGATACGTGAAGTGTCACATATTATGCAGACATCAATGTTTATAATGCGTGGCAGGTGTATGATGTTACTGGTCATGAATTCTTCCGTATTTTGATGGTACTATACCATCGCAGGCAACCATAACTCCTTTCATCTTGATTTGACCCAATTTGCACATGGTTAGGACCTCCATCTGATTGGTTTCCATGGAGTTTACAAAAAGCGTTTGATGAAAACTCTGATATTTTTTGTGTCCGAAGTAAACAATTTGGCATAAATCTGAATTATATAGGCATTAAAAGTGTCAAAAATCAATAAGTTCTTATGACGTAATTTTGGATGGCTCCGTATGAATTTTTTGAAGGCTCTTATAATTTTTTTATTAACATAGAACTTTGAGACGATTTCCTCATACTTACGAATGATTAAATGATAATAAGCGATGATTTCCGATGACATAATGCAAGGTCCCACGCGTCTTTATAATAAAATTGTATAAAAATTTTCCTTAATAGATAATCTAATTAGCATCTTGACTTTGAACTCTTGAAATTTGGAAATCTGTTTATTTAATAAATTAGAAGACCTGACAGATGTTAATATGCGGCATATATTTTCTATTATAGTTTGGTTGTTGCCTTTCTGCCTTCCTACATCAAGTACTCTCAATCCCAATCAGTAAATGCTCATCATATTAGACAACTATGGCTATGAGGTCGTTTCAATAACTAATAAGTTTTTCTGGTCCATCAAAACAACAGGCCCATTTGTGGTCCTGGGCCGTACTTAGTTCAGTGAGAAACACACGTAGTTACAATTAGTTTTTTTTTTTAAATAAAATAAATATACTTACGAATAATCTGTTTAGGTCTACCTGTCTTCCGAAGTATGGAATTGCTGAAGTAGACATTTAATTAAAGGTATTGTATCTACGCAGGTAGGTAATATTAATATGAATCTAGAATAGATATAGGTATCCTATCCTACCTACGCCTAAGTTAATTGTTGTCGTAAAGAGCCATTCAGTTAAGGCATTAATGGAAATATATTTAAATATATTCATGCCATTAAACTAATATTGTAATAACCTTATACACAATTAAAATATCATTATAATGTTGTCATTATGCAGTGCATCTAATGAAGTTTATCGACACATTAAAAATTACCATAGGATCAGATTCTGGTATAATAATAATAATAACTTTGTGGTAAAATAATAACTTTCTTGTGATGATGTAATCTTAAATATAAAAACACAGCATTCGTGTGTTTGTCACTGAACTCCTCATAAACGGCTGGACCGAATTCAATGAAAATTTAGTGAAGTATTTTACAGGAACCGAGTATGTTTTCGAGCCACAGTTGGACCCGGCAGGTGGTGCTGATATCGAGATGCTTCAAGGGACCTACCAAACTATTAGAGTTATTGAAACGCCGCCATAGGAAAAGTTGTCCGATATGATGAGCATTTACTAAAAGTACATGAAAATTGAAGATTGGGAATACTTGACGTGGAAAACTAAGGGATAAACCAAACTGTTGAAGACAAATATGTCACAGAATAACGTCTGCCTGGTCTTCTAGTAATGTACAATTAATTTTATATATTCATGTAATTATACCTAATCAATTCAGAGGATGGAAAAAATGTTTCCGAATGATTTAAATTCATGGAAGTAAATTAAAATAGTTTGGCTTCACTTGACATTTTGTGGTTAATGGGTAATTAATTGGCATAATTATTGTATTGGTATAATTCTAAATTTAAATGTAACTTTATTTACTGATAGCGGTTACAATGGTTGAATAACATGTTGCATTTTATAAACAGGTTCGAGTATTGTGGTTAGAGTTGCCATTCGTGTGGATTTTCCGGGGTTTTGTCCTATTCCATGAAGCGTCCAGGTTTTCTAAAAAGCATTCGAGGTAAAACCAGAGCAATTTCAGCTTTGAAAAGGCGGTTAATTAAAAGATAAGCAACAAAGTAAAACAAATCTGAAGCAAAGCTAAATGTCAGCAGGATTTTTGCTAGACCCAGGATGGATGAACAGACAAACAGACGGACACAGACGTATTATAAAGATGGCGAAACTAATTTTCATTGACTATTTTTTCATTAAGTTTTGGATGGACCAAAGAAAAGCTCAATCAAAATTACTTCCATAAATTGTCGCAATGACTGAAGTAATTTTTAAAGGTAGGTGTTGGCAAATAAATGAATGTGTTGATACATAACGTTTGCCAACTTGTATACAATAATAGGTGAATTAAACCCATGTTTTCTGGTCCTAACTTGTACCTAAACAAACACAAAAACCTGATAATGACTCAGATAATTTTGTACTGCAATTTCTCGTAATAAAAATAATGTGCAAACCAGTACAACTGGTTTGATTGTCGGTGTAATTTAATAGCTATTTAATCATTGCCTTCGATTTTATATTCACTCCATTTGACCAAAGCATTCTGATTCTGAAAGATTATCCTTAACAAGTACTTTAGTAATTACTACTTCTATAACTAGGAAACTGAGATTAAAAGCAGTCATAGCCTCTGGAACTGGGAGCCCCTGGGATCAAACCCCACGGCACGCATTTCTAATTTAAAAACTTATGTGCGTATTAGATAATAATTATCACTTGCTTGCTACAGTGAAGTAAAACATCGTTAGGAAACCTGCACGCCTGAGAGTTCTCTATACAGTTCTCAAAGGTGTGTGAACTCTGCCAATCTGCACTTGGTCCGCGTGGTGGACTATGGCCTGTACTTATTGGTTACCCCTAACCTAACATTGAATACCCCGAGTAGTGTTATTAAGTTTATAGTAGTGCAGTCAAATGTCACCTAGATAGTAGTTCAAAGGAGTTCTTCGCAAAATCGCTCGTTAAGGACTTAAATCCTGTTGAGACCAATTTGTAAGACCTTAGAATATAGTCGGGTAATTAAATTAAATTTTTAATATGGTACGATCTCATACCTAAGAGAATAAAGTGGTGTCGGATTAAAGTGCCTGACGCAAATGAATAGCAACATTTTAGTATTATTTAAACGAAAGGAAACTTTCTTGAATCGTAAGTTATCTACCTATATGCAATGAAACTCCGTGATGTATATTACGCCGTGTGCGTTACGTAACATTGCTTTTTTCCTAAAAAACTAGGGAATATAATTCTTCTAACTCGGGAAAATGGCAACATTTTTAGATACATTTCGTAATTTGTGTGTTACGTAACATTAAGGGGAGAGTTACATGGTAGGAGAGGGGTCAAAAACCTTAAAAAATTTCGTTACGTAACACTTGAACGCTTCCATACCGGATACCGCTATGCTTTAGTTTTAATTTAACAATACAATTTGTCGAATAATATATGTTTCATTGTAAGTGAGAGTTGTTGTAAGGTGATTTTTCCATACAACAAGTTTGGGCATTGTCCTTGTAATGTAATAATTTACAAGTTACTTGTAACATGTTAAGAAGATGACATTGTCCTACTTTACCAGATTTAAAATTTAAAACAGTTGATTCTCAAAGAATTATAAGTAGTTCATGGGCATATAAAGTTTTGAAGAAGAATACAAGATAGGCAGTAGGAAATGCAATTGAAAATTATTATTAGACTAATACACTTGATTAGATTATCTTTAATAGTATGTGGAGGGCATTGAACTTTAAAACTTTATTAAAATAATGCATAAATAAGAATAATAGCAGAGAATAAGTGCAGGAAACTGTGTTACATAACTCAAATATATTGTGTTAGAAATGTACATTTATTTTAGAAATCGAAATAAACTTACGTTACACACTTCATTCAGTTTTTCATCCTGATCTTGGCCAGGGAGGTAGACCTTATTTATCCTTTACCTTGTGAGAGGAGAACCTAGTCCAGAAATGGTACAGTACAGTTATACCATTATCCTGATCTGTCGACCCAGCAAACAACAAAACCCGTCCCTATTGATAAAATGACGTAAACACAAAACTTGACCCTTCTCAAAGTATTGTGAATACAATATTGTAATTTTTATTCAATGCTTCACCACGTAACCTGGCGACCTTTCATGTAACACCATTCGGCGCACGCGCATCATCCTTGCCCTTAAACTTCACGCCGATGCGATACGAGTCGCACGTTACGCGTTTAAAAAAAAGTGGACGGAAAATAGTTTTAGTTTTAATAGTGTTACGTAATACGATTTTAACAAGTCTTATCAATGTCAAATGTGTATGTGAATGTAATAAATTTTTTTTTTGAAAATATGTGAAATTTTACCAAAATTATAAACTTATAAAAAATATTATGGAAAGGTTTTAAATATTATGTTTTTAAAATTAATTACAACATACATCTCATTTTAAAAATATATCTTATACGAGTAGAACCTAGGTGTAGGTAAATAATGTGGGAATTGAAAACCATTGTTTTTATTAAATGAGATTACTCAATTTATTAATGAAATAGTAAAAAATGTAAACAATTAATAATTTTCAGGATTTTTTTATTGTTAACAATAAATTCAAAGACATTGCGTGAAGTGATCTAAAACATTTGACTTAGTGACTGTGATTAGGTATGTTTAAAATATCTGTAAAATATATTTTAAAAATAAAAATTGATATTAATTATTATGTAATATAGTTAAGTAAAATTACGTTGAACATTCTTGGATTGAAGTTCCCACGGATTTCTAAAAGGTAAGGGTTATATTTCTATAGTTTTAGGATTTTAATTTGAAGCCATGTTATATACCATTCAAGTAAATTATGATTAAAATTCTGTACCTCTACAGCAGTGGTTCCCAATCTTTTCAAGCGCCTGTGACACGCCAAAGAAATAGACATTATATATACCACGTTTTTTTCGTCGTGATTTAAAAAGTAAACAATCTTACAGTGTCTTTTAATTGTAATTATCGACTTAAAAATAAGACAGACACAAATTAAAAAAAATTAAAGAGAATAAGCAATAATTTATTGTTAAGATATTTTTGTATACTTCTAAATATTCAAAATATTTATTAAATAAATAAAAGTAGTGCGAAGATTGTTTACCTTTTAAATCACAACGAAAAAAACGAGGTATACATTATATTCGCTTGAAAAACTTTAGCCTTCTTCCGGTAAAGTCGGGTAAAAATATAAGATGTATACGTAACAAGTTATTCCAATTCTTCGTGCAATGCTTAAGAAATGACGAAGCAGAGTGCATCGTCCGCACCGGGAAATATTCAAGACGGAAGATTGATTGCTATCATTATTATTCGATGTGTGGTTCCTCGGGAAGGGGAATAAGATGAGGGATTTATTCTAGTTTTCATTTTTATTTAAATTTCATCATCATCTTACATTTATAATAAAATTGGAAGTTGGGGGCGGTTGACAGAACAATGGATGGAATACATAAATAATCCTTAACTCGGTGCTTTATTTTATTTAAATCAGTCCTCTCAATTAAATGTTATTAAAATTTAAAGTTTGTATGGGATTTCTCTAACTGACGTGACTGACAGACGTGGTATTACACGGTTACAGTATTACAGTTATTTATTTTAACCTAAAACTACTAGTTTAAAATATACTGCCGCATATTTTGAGAAAAAAAATCATTGTCA
Source organism: Lerema accius (assembly GCA_001278395.1). Lineage (NCBI taxonomy): Eukaryota > Metazoa > Arthropoda > Insecta > Lepidoptera > Hesperiidae > Lerema > Lerema accius. The sequence continues at coordinate 415,212 of LGAG01000066.1, forward strand.
CACACAATGATGACGAGTCTAATAATTCCCCATATTTTTAAATCTGTCAAGCCGTTTAGGCTCTAGAGCCTGCCAAAGAAATTGACATACATACATAAATATTATACTCTTTAAAACATTACCTTCCTTATGGTGCAGTTAAGCAATTCTCAATTGACTACGGAACCAATGGTTTCAAAAACCATGGCACAAGTGATATACATACATGTGTTGACATAAATTTTATCTCTCATTCACAAGTAGTTTTATTTCTGTGTGAATTGTTAAACATTATGCCAGTCAATACCTGCTTTGTGGTTTTATTATGTGTAATACACTTAAGTACGCCATATTTCATTGTTCTATGTAATTGGTTTTCAGTATATGGTGCACTTCATTTATTATTACCTTTAAAACCATTTGTGAGCCCATTTGCACGTTTTGTGGGATTTTTAAACTTTATCCCTACTTTTAAATGTTAGGATTTTAAATACCTATTTTTTTGTAAGCTGTATTACAAAATGTTCCTATACTTAGTCAAATTTTAACCCTTTTATAGAACTTATTTTCAAAAATTCCCCTACGGTATTCCCTCGTACTTAATACGAAACTCCTGTGCCTAGTTTCAAGTATTTATGTTATCTGGTAGAAGCTAAATTTTTCTTTATTGTAGAAGAGTTTATTATCTTTAATCAGTAACACCAAAGAAAGAAAGTAAAGGTGTTTTTAAGTGCATCGAAATGTGCGAAGAATACTTTATTTGGTTTGAAGTCATTAATCTCTGAGTAAGGTCAACGTACTTACGAAAGAAGACGCTAAAGATATATGAGTCACCTTCATCGATCTCGAATTATCGACAAAAATAATAATTATATGCAGCGCTCATACCTTAGTGGCGTGCGTCGATTTAAATGACCGATGAAGTGAAGCAACTTCGGGAGCGGTCGGAAAGAGGATGGGTGACCGCTAGTGGCAAAATTTGACAGTCGTTAAGGTATGTCGGAAGCTTTCGGTTGGCAACAATATTTCTGACACTTGTGTTGGTCATTAATCGAAGTAGGTACCAATTTACACTAGAGCAGCGTGGAGCAAAGGTTATGGGGAAAGACCTATGCCCAGCAGTGGGCCATTAGTGTATTGAGGCAAAAAGAAGTAAAGATAAAATTATACTCGTGTACATTTCGAACGCACTTATGATTTTTATGTTTATCATTTAGGTATATGTACAGTATTTTTAGATCTCTATTTTTTATAATCCGACCTCAATCGTCACCTTGGCTTTTTTATTCGTACTATTAAATTAGTAAATCGCGCCTTCATTTCATTAATTGGATGCGGAAAACTATTAAAGAAGATCCTTCAAGGCAGAGTATAATATATCAAGAAATGTTATTTTAAAGTTGTCGGCTTAATCGATATTGTTTTTAAAGAAAATGTGGAGAAGTAATATACATACATATATATACATTGTATTTTAACAGCAAGTTTGACTTTTATACAATTAACAACTTGGCTGCAGCCCCCTAATTCATTGTAAAATAATGTGTGTCATCCTTAATAAGTACAAACAATGACGCATGCACACAATACAAAAAATAGGTACGTTAGTAAAATTAAGTTGTTTTTTTACATAAAAATGTTAATATGAGTACATCCTGATTGAGAGCAACGCAATTATATGACTTCTGTATTTTAATTAGAACTCGTTTTCGTCTTTATTAAATAATAGTCAAGCAAACCCGAAACACGTAAACGGACATTACACACACGCAACTATTTTATTTGTAATGTAATTTGAATTGTTAACATTTTATGTTTCGTTGAGTAAGCTATTAATTCCTTAGATAAAAAAAATTACGACAAGACCCCGATTTTTTTCTCCATATTTTTTAATTTAGACGTAACAGATAAACAAAATAATCTCCTTATTTAAGATTTGCCGATAAATGGTTTTTCAGGTTTTTTTTCTTAATTACAAGATTTTAATAATAGTGTGGACATAAAAAAATAACGTTTGATTACACTTCAATAAGCACCAGTAATGAGTACATTTTTAAGCTCTAGGGCGGCAGTTAGGTATATGGTATATGACATCAATATTACTAGTTTATTGACCATGAAGAGATCAAGGTTAAAACTATGATAATAATATGCGTTAAGTAGTTAATAGATCTATTTGTAATATTAAACTAGACCTTCCTACACTGCGTAGTAATTGTATGTTAGAAAACCAGTTATAATAAACTCTCAAGGTAGAATAGGTGGTGTAGAAAAAACAATTACACTTTGAAATTCGATTATATCGGAAGTATACTACTTAAAAGGAAGTATAGTAGTCGTGTTGTAGCGAATTATTACGTACATTATAGTAATCACACGTTTAAAGTTATAAATTCGAATGTGTAAGCATCTCAGACCAAAAAATGTATAGACTGAGTCCTCAGAACAAAAATTAAAACTAAAAATAAATGACGTAATTTTTTTTACGTTTTGGCGTATGTCACAGAGCAAGGCCTGCCGAGAAATGTACCGAGAAACGTTATCATTTTTTTTGTATGGGAACCCCTTAATATTTTTATTTTTAGTATTTGTTGTTATAGCGGCAACGGAAATACATAACTTGTGAAAATTTCAGCTTTCTACCTATCACGGTTTCTGAGATACAGCCTGATGACTGACAGACAGAGAGTGGAAGCTTAGTAATAGGGTTCCGTTTTTACCTTTTACGCACGGAACCCTAAACACCATCTGTAGTGAATAAAGGACAGCACGAGATGCATACTTCAGTCGTATGGGTAGCACTGTTCAATTAGAATCAATTACTTCAAAGCTGAAACGCAAAACGAAGCCTGTATTTGACGCATGAAAAGGTAATTTCTTAGTCGGAAATCCTGAAAGGCTATTATTACAGTAACTATTGGAAAAATTGCATAGAAATCAAGCTTGATTTGAACCTTTGTCCCAACCAATTACCATTTGTGAAGGGAATTTTCAGTCGTTGTGAAAATTGCGACGGAGTAACGCGGAAATTGTTGGGTTTGCGAGTAAGTTACTATTTTTTTTGAATGGTGAATTGTAAGATTTATATCCTGGTAACTAGAGTGTCAAAAATGTGCAAATTTTGGACATTTGAAAGTTTATGTAAAATTTGGTAGTTTCCCGAATATTGAAAAAAAAGTTATCCAATTTTTACCCGAGGGTGATGCTTTTCGGGTGTTTAAATGTTCATATCTTTAACACTCTCTAGAGCAGTGGTTTCAAAACTTTTCAATATTTTCAACGTATAGATTCGTCTTTATTGTAAGAGTGATGTAAGATTTTTTTATAAACTCCCCCCTATTTATCGCACTCGAGTTTTTTGTTTCTATATTAATGATTACTGGTAGATAATCCCCGTTGTCCCCTGGATTAAGCCAAATCCGGGCACGTAGCCCAGTTGGTAGTGACCCTGCCTGCGAAGCGACGGGTCCCGGGTTCGATACCCGGACGGGGCAGGTATTTATGTGACAGATAGATGTTTGTTTTCGGGCCATGGGATGTTAGTGATGGTATTAGTGTTGTCCGTGCCACCTGCGACACAGGGAATCCTACTGCGGGGGTATGAGTCTATTAGCATTTATTATTATTACGAGCTGTTGCCCGCAGCTTTGCTTGCGGAAATTATAGTTTTGCGGTGATATTTACCCCCTTAAGGGCTGATTTAAGAAAATCGTTAAATCAGGTTCTTCATCCTTTTCAACCATACACCCAAACACGAATTTGAAAACTGCTAGCTTTAAAATTTGGTTAATTTTCATACAAACTTTCATCCCTTATTACACCCCCTTATGGGTTAATTTCCAAAAAATTTTTAAATCCGCACTTCTTAGCTTAGTATCGAAAACTTAAATACTAATTTGCAAACTGCTTGCTTTAATTTTTTTTTTATTTTCATACAAACTTTCCTCCCCTATTTCCCCCCCTTAAAGTGGGAATTTCCAAAAATCCGTTCTTAGTGCTCCCCTACACTCTAGAAGGAACCTCTGTGCCAAGTTTCATGCTTCTAGGTCTATCTGTTTAGGCTGTAGCGTGTCTGTCAGTCAATCAACATTTTTATTAAGTATGATGATTATTCATTATTATTAAACCCAGACGAATGGCAGTCCTACCGATAATACAACAAAAAACTAATATATTGCACAGTCATCGATGCACAAATCAATTTTATTATGATCAATGCTATAAACATAAAAAATAACAAAAGATTGAGATAAATCGTGACTTTATTTTTAACAATACCTCGATAATTATTGCAATGATGATACAAAATTTTCACCTCTCGACAAGGTCGACAAAACCTGTCGGAATAAGCCTCAAGATGGTTAATAAGACTAAAATATTTTATTACTTCCTTTAACTATGAAAACAATAATAAAGTATTTTAAATGTAATATTAATGCAGGTACTTCAATTATATTATTGTTTATTTACTCACAAGTTTACTTCGGCTTAAGTACGATATATTTGTTTTTGATATATATTTATGATATATATCTAGACTTCAGGAATTTAAATTATTATTTTTTATTATTTTATAGTCTTACTCATAATATTGTAAATTTTGATGTTCGCCAAGTGAGCTATTATTTCTCCTAAGGCGAAATTAATTATTTGATTCTGAACTTTATTTTTTTATGAGATTGGGCAATGACCTCAAACAACAACCTAACGGTTTTGACAAAGTTTTTGGTCTTTGAGTTGTCCTTTAAGTATATTTACATTAAGAAAGGGTTTTAAAATAAATGAAGCCAAGGCGCGGACATAAAATAAAGACATATTTATTCGAGGTCCTTTATTTACATAACGGTACGGAAATTATGATGTTACGGGATCGTACTTTTATTTACAATAAATATCTTTTGGAAATTGGAAAGTTACTGTTACAATATAGAGAGACTAACAGTAGATAAACTCTATAGTAAACTATATTAAAAGTAGTTAAACTATCTATAGCAACAGTAGTTAAACTATTCTGTTCGGCAATCCTACTAATATTATAAATGTGAAAGTTTGTAAAGATGTTTGGATATTTGGATGTTTGGATGTTTGTCCCTCCTTCACGGTCTAACCGTTGAACGGATTAAGCTGAAACTTGGTACACAGATAGGTTGCATCCAAGAATAGGACATAGGATACATTTTATCCCGATTATAGGTTCCCTTGGGACGAAATCAATATTTTGTTTATCGACTTTTCCGCGGGCGGAGCCGCGGGCATCGTCTAGTGTGTTAATAAAACCGTAAAGATGAGCGCTCCGAGAGTACGTATCAAAAACTAAGTACATAAATAGTCAAGGATCAGTAGTAGGTACATTGTTTTTCACTTATTACTAACAAGCAAATTTTTCGAGAGCAGCTTTATTTCGATGAGATGCCCTTTTTCTATAACAACAATTCTCAAATGTGATACGGATGACGGTATTAAAATGAGTTTAACTACTGTTACTCTTTAGTGGTAGTGACCTGCCAAGATAAAGCAGCGAAGAACATCAAAACTAACTGCCTTTTTGTGGAAGCTTTACGTTTTTTAAACCCTCAAAGGAGGATTTGGATGGAAATTTTTCAATGCATTCAACGACCGAAAAACGGATAGATGCACAAGCGATCCTAATTTTTTTCCACTTTATTCCCTTTGAGGTGCTTGACCCTAAAAAGGTGCAGATTTCTTCCAGATAACATTTAGGCACTTAACAAGAATTTATGAAGGTGATAATGTAAAAAATCAGGTACATTTATAATCTATAATTGTTGTGTTATCTTTAGATTACACATTCAGTTTTAATCAACACATTTATTTAGCAGTGAATAAACTTTAATCTACTCTTTGAATTAAAATGAAACCTAGGTACAAAAACGTTACGGCTTAAATTCAAGCTATCCGCTTTTAAAGATTCTATATAATATACGACTGCGCTAAAAAATAAAATTTGTATTTTTTTTTCCAGAAAACCATGCTGCTCCAGGTTGCCACATCAGTCTTCCTACTAATGTTTAGTGGAGTTAGTAGTTTTACTCCTCAGTCGGATATTGGCAGCCCTGCCGGCTTAGTACCAGATTGTAAGTTTTCCCTACTAATATTATAAATGCGAAATTAACTCTGTCTGTCTGCTACGCTTTCACGCCTAAACTACTGAACAGATTTTGATGAAATTTGGTATGAAGATAGGACTGAACTTGAGAAAGGACATAGGGTACTTTTTATTGCGAAGAAGCCGCGCGATATAACCGAATTCGACGCGGGCGAAGCCGCGGGCGGAAAACTAGTATTACCTACATGTAAGGGATCGTTCCAGTATAACGTAATGCAAGTTTTGAAGATTTTTAAGCCCCCC
>LGAG01000066.1:429331-446831 GCA_001278395.1 Lerema accius
TAATCATGGGGGAGTTTTTAGTACTCGTCAACAGGGATGCGTGTTTTCAATTAATTTGAACGAACACTTTGGTCTTTAACAACAGCCACTCCAAAAATATGCCAATCCGATATGCCGTTGTATTTTACAATGATCGGAATATTTTCAATTGCTTATTTTAATAAGTTACGGTATTTTATTCAATATTTTATTCTGTAATGTTACGTCGTTCGTTCGTCGCGGGCGTTCGAGTATTACAAATTAGTTACAACTTTATCACAACTTGCATTCATAACGCAATTGGGGAGTTACAATTATGTGAAAGGAGGAATTGTACAACGCGTTACGTAACATTTATTTGATATCTATAAAAACTGTATAGTACGTTTCTTCTAAATCGGCAAAATGGGAATCTTTTTAGGTAAAAGTAGTCCTTTGTCTGTTACGTAACCACGAATGGAGGGAGGGTTAAAAAATTTAAAAAATTGCGTTACGAAATACTTGAACGCACCCTTTATCGTGTTTACTATAGTTATATGCCGTCTCGTTTTTACAGGAAACAAAAAGCTATCAAGCTGCATAAGAACTTATGCCATTTGGGTCACTAACCTAACACTGGCCATTAATGACTTGAAGCCCATCAATATTCTTGATTCGAAAATTAAGTAAATAAACGAAAGAATATAGGTACCTACTGTCTCACCAAATTAAAATACTCAGTTTTTATGAATTACAAAACTGTATACAGTCTATCATTGGTTATTACTGTTTGGTGTTTGCATGAATTGTGACATTTGGCAATTTTGTCTGACAATACACTTTAACGGGTTATATTTTATACTAGTAACCTTTGTATCAGTAAATCTTAGCTATTATACCGTGGCAACAAAACCGTTTCATAAAATAAAATGTACCTGAGAATCATTCCCATCTTAATAAGTTATAGACATAATTATCAAGTTTCATAATTATAATTCGGTCTAGTAGTTTCAGCGCGATATCCGAACAGACAGACGGACAGATAATAATTACAATCTAACTGCCAAGTTACATGATGATAAGAATTAGAGGTAAAATTCAGCTAAGAATTTATTACGGATTTATTATTTTACATTACTTATAAAGGCGTATTTAAAATTTTAAATAACAGTTTAAATAGAAAAAATAGCAATGTCATAAGACTGTTACAAGACTGGCTGTAAACTAAATTTTAATTAAAACAATATGAAATTCCATTTTCAAATTCAATTTGTTCTAAACTAAACAATACAAGGTACTCGCTGTCCAGTCGTAAACTGTTTATGCGTTTCTCTCTGAGGGAAGTTAATGAAAACATGAATTATGTAGACATTGCTGTATGTTTTATTACCCGTCTGCGCCAGACAACGGGTTATGTTTATAAGTAAGTACAAATGTAATATTTTTCGATGACAGTCGTAAAGCCATTTTGGAGACACTTGGACGGGTTCAAAAAATCCGACACGGATTGGCTATTGGTCTAACCCCTCCGCCAATCTGCACTGGAGCAGCGTGGTGGAGTATGCTGTAGGCCTCCTCAGTTATGAGGATAGACCTATCCTCAGTAGTGGGTAATGGGTTGAGGCCAGGGGCAAATCGTGACCTTGTGGGGCCCTATACTACTTGGGGGGCCCGTTTTCTATTGTTATGTACTTTATAGGTATCAGGAAAAAAATCGGTTGACAAAAATATTTATTTTCAATAGTAAAGTGTACTTAATCTTTAAACCATTGTAACGATAATTTTGTTTTTTAATGGGGCCTGGGGGCCCGTTGTATCTACGGGGCCCTGGGCTGAAGCCCAAAAAGCCCTTTGGTAGATCCGCCCCTGGTTGAGGCTATGTTGGTATGTTTGTCAGCTTGTGAAAGACTAAACTTTTTGATAGTTTTACGAGTTTTAAGAACATAGCATCCTCTTTGTCTCTTGGCCTATTTCTTTTAAAATTCCTAGTTTATTTAGAACGGAAGCGGAAACGTTTCAAAGTGGGTTGAGAAACCAATAATCTCATTGAGACTGGCGTCCTTCGATTCGCACTTCGCTTCGTCATTCTGGATAATGACAAAATAATCAATACCAATATAAAGGTTTTTGGAAAATTGTGCTTACATTTAAAATTCAAAAACCTGAGGGTGAAACAAATAAATAAATAATAAACGCTATGATATTTTATATTTATATAAATATAAAAAAATATAGCTTGAAAATTGTAAGTACAAATAAAAATACCATTATTATAAAATACTTGGAGCTTAAAGATTTCAAGGTATAGAAATTATACTTAGGACTGCAGACATGTCATTGTATGAGGGTATAAAATAAAGGTAGGTAGTGCTCTTTATTCCTATCTGTCCCTATCCTAGGTATATTAAAGGTTATATCTAGAAGCTATACGTGTTTAGGCACTACACGAGGAAGATCTTATTATCATACACAAATACAAGGAAAGCTGAACTCTGATTGATTTATTCAGCTGCCTACCAGGCATTTTAGATGTAAGTTATCTGAATATGTAAATATACCAGTTCGGAAATATGTTACGCAGGTTTAGTTTAGATTGGATGCTCTTTTTGACGTGAATACGCCTTTAAACCTAGCATACGGAGGCAATCCTAGAAACCTATAAGTAACAAAATCGGGGGATACAGTTTGGCGTTGTAGTTTTGTATCTGTCGGCTATATCCAAAAGTAAATTATAACACTGGATAGCTAAAGGATTAAAGAATTAATTACAATAAGCGAGAACAGTGAGAAATCCCGCGGGATGTAAGGGGAAGCGCCGTCGTTTTGAGGTAAAATTTACCGGTAACATTAACGTTTGCACGTAAAATACACAGTCGTATCTATGACACAGCTTAACCCAGTTTTATAGTATAATAATGTATTAAATTTTATTCAATTCATCTTGTTCAAATGATGAAACGGCTATCAGTGTCGAATCCAACGTCATTAAAGGGAATAAACGAAAAAAATATCAAATTATCGGCCGTTTGATTGGATTGCAATCTTCTGAACATTTTTGTCGTCTTTTATTATTTTTTGATCTGACGTTGCGTCCTTTTTAATTTTTCATTATTCACCTTTTCAAACTACTTGGTTAGAAAAAATCAAGGAACTTTAACCATTCGTCAATAGATAGTAAGGCAACAGAAAATATGTTACGGAATCGTTTATCCTACTGGCAACGCCAATATTATCTGTAGTACGATTCCAATTACCTGTCTATCCCTATCCTATATAACAATGCTCACCTAGCATAAACAAAACGCCGCGCGCGACGCTCGCGCCATCTTGAGTGTGAGAAAAAGTAGTCGCCTGTCAAAGTTCGAACCGCGCGCTGGTCTTCAAAAAAAGGAAGTTTCGCAACGGATACCGCTTCGCATTAGTGGCTTGTTACACCGAAAATACCGCGTTGTATCAGTCGCTTGTTAAACCAAAATATCGCGTCGCATAATATTATCATTATCAATCAGTGTGTGGTTGTGCCGTATTGTATTTAACTGCTGGAGTGGAGGAATTGGAGGAGCCGCGTGGCACGTGACGCCGAGTCCCGAAGAAAGATATAAGGTTAGTGAGCATTGTCCCGTCGACTCCCTGTCTCTTACTTTAATGCAAGTAAATACATATAAAAAAATACAGTCCACTTTGCAAATAAACATTGGCACATCCACCTACTATAATTATAAATCTGAAAGTTTATAAGGATGTTTGGATATTTGGATGTTTGTTTACGTATTTGGATGTTTGTGGGTCCTTCACGCTCTAACCGTTGAACGGATTAAGCTGAAACTTGGCACACAGATAGTTTGCATCCTGGAGTAAGACATAGGATAGATTTTATCCCGATTATAGGTTCCCTTGGGATGAATCCAATACTTTTTTTAAATACTCTTGTGCGGGTGACGTCTAGTTAAAAATAAAATACTTTTGAGTTACGCTTCGTAAACACTACTATCCATAAGCAAAATGAATAGTTTTAGGGATATTGAAACGGGGCGTAATTCTATGAATATTAAATTAACTTCGTAGTGATTGTGCTAGTAAAGCTAACGTCACAAAGGCATGTTACTAAGTAAACTACTCACTATGTAAGTGTACTCTATTGTATACAATGTTTCTAAATGATATAGTCTGGGGCCTTTGTTCTATGTAGTTACTTGCCGGGTTTATAAAGCTACTATAAAATACATTTTAGTTGATGATCTCAGACCAAAATATATAGACTCAGTTTTCAAAACAAAAAAAGTGAGGTTAAGGCTTGCCGAGCAATGTACCGGAAACGTTGTCATTTGTTATTTACCTACGTCATGTTTTTTTCGACTACCAACGCTTTTTTGTTTGAAGGCGGAGTGTATATATTTTTTAGTCTGAGTTGATGATATAACATTGATTTACCTTGCTATTTTCTAAGCGTAGGTGCTTTTGTTTTTGATGTTGTTACTTTGACGCGCTCTGTAGTCGAAATACGACCGTAACTCACTTTATCAAGAAAATATTATAGACTTGTTCGATATACGTGGCTAGAATGTCAGGGAATAGATTGGAATGGAATAAGTTAAAACTATGTGGGTGCATAGGTAATGAGCTAAAAGAAAACTTGGAAAATAAATTAAAGTAGTTTTCCAATGGGGCATTGTAGTTTAAACTAAGATAGTACAAAATAAAACTTAAATTTGTTTTTTAAATTTACTTGGGAAAAGTTTCCGACGTGTGTAACAGTTAAAACTTTAATCACAGTTACACTAAGATTTTACGAAACGAATAAGGAAGTAAATTTATTTTTATATTTTTCACGTAGCGCAATAGTTACTATGCCAGACCGCCGTTCAATGAGTCTTGGGTTCAATTCCAAGCGAAGCAAAAATTTTAAAGATAAATTTAAATTTGTGTGTTTGTGTGAGTGTATGTTTTATCTATATGTATATGTATTGTCTTAGACTCCGACATAGGGAATCCTACTATGGGAGTATAAATGCGTACTATTTAATCAACAAGGGGTAAAAGTAACTACATCAATATCAAAGCCTAAATAAACATTTATCAAGAACAAGTTATTGTACCTACGAATACAATAACGTAAGCCAACTGACAAGCACTTATCCGATCAATCTTGAGCAAATATGTCGCAGAATCACGCATGTTCGAGGGTGGTGAATAAACAGATGAGGGACCACAAACAAACAGACCAGGAAATGTTTAATTACTGTCACAGTAGGTAGTATTAGTGCGGTTTTAGACTAGCGATTTATCTCCGTATACGGTCGTTTCAGCATACGCACTATGATACGCGCTTCAGCGCTTACACGCGTGCTATGATACCAAAAACCGGACGCGCGTAAACTGTCGTTCATCGTGTTTGCTCGAACCGGTAATGGCGTTCTGTCAGTATCAACATTGATACGAGCTTAGACGCGCGTTAACGCTCGTACAAGTTGCGCCTATATGTGCCTACCTGAGCTTCCAAAGACGAGCTTATTAGCGCGTAAAAAACGCTAGTCTGAAACCGCCTTACATTCGTTGTCATATTGTAGAGTTCTTGCAGTGATAGCCTAGTGGTTTGATATTGGTCTCTCGAATGGGAGTTCCTGGGTTCAAATCCTACCGCCCGCACCTCTAATTTAAACCTATATATTTAGTGCGGGGGTGTGAGTGTGTTAGCGTTAAGCGTTTATGCCCAAGTTTTACTATTGAATTACAATCTACATGAATACACAGAGCACTAATCCAAAAACAGTTAGTGCATTAATAATAATGTCATTAAAACTGCATTAGACACGACGTTATGCAAAACCCAAGTATGCACTTATTACTAGTAGGTACCATTCGACTTTGTCCCGCACTTATATTACCTTGACTTCACGAATGAAACTCGATTGCGACAAAAGAGCGTATAATATGTATCTATGTATGTTTTTCCTTTTTTTGGGATGTTCAAATGCCTTGACCAATACAAGGACGAAATCTGACCATAATTAATTATGTCTACATTAGGATCGATAGAATTAGTGCCTATTATAAAATTTTGTGCAGTAGCCGTTACATCTACTATATTTAGAAAATAACCGATTAGTAACGCCATCTATGGAACATTTAGGACAACACAAATTACGTAGAAATCAAAGGCTTTGTGAGTTATTTTGTAAATTAGTTGTATTTATAGCACATTTATTATACATGAAATTTTCTTTGTAGACTTCTTCACCACGTAAATTTTAATCATGTGAAAACTCAAACTCGTACGAAGCTACATTATTCTTAAAACCTAGCGAATGTCGCATCCTTCTCCATTATTATACCCATAAATAAGGTGTCATTGGATTTGCTCCATTTTGCGAGTGTTTTTAATATAGCTTTGAGAATAATTAGAAGTAGTTAAAGTGCCAGTATTATCATTACCGACTTTTATCAGAATTTCTCGTTCGAGTTTTCATAGTATCAAGAATGTTAGGTGAGACAAAAGCATTCCAATAAAATACGCCGTGATCCTAATGTCTTTGTGGTCTCATTTACGCCTTATCTATGTTATATAGTACCTACAGGCTGATCCTTAAGATATTATATATATCTACATCTCCTTATTACAATGTAGAGATTAATTATTGCTTGTTTTATAAAGCACTAGTGGACCCGCCCTCGCTTCGCTTCGGTGTATATTTTAGGTTAAAAGGTGACTACTATAAGTGTTGTATGTTTTTTCAACATGGCTGTATTTGAATGGTTTTTTTACACCTTGGGTTCGAAAAACCTAAATATCTTACGGACCCCTATTTTTTCTAAAATAAAATATAGCCTATGTTACTCGTAAATAACAGAGCTTTCCACTGGTGAAAGAATTTTAGAAATCGGTCCAGTAGTTATCGAGCCTATTCAATACAAACAAACAAACAAACAAAAAAATATTACCTCTTTATAATATTAGTTTAGATAGTTTAGATAAAGCACAATAAAATAAATTTTGTCCTGAATTATAAAATCGTCTTGGGAATAGGTGCCATTGGGGTCAATTTGAGTAAATTACATTTGTAAGTTTTCCTTTTATTTTGATACATTTCTAACTCATTAATTAAAAACTGGTTAGTAAATTATATTATAATGATCCCTGACCTAATTTACCTACTCACTGAGGTAATATAAAGTGCAAATACCCGTCTAATGATGATACAGCTGTGAAGTTAGGAACAGGTTTGCAACAAACAGAAACTTCGTCTTACCGCAGGTGCAGTGTCGAGAAAATGTTAGGTGGAATTAGATCTAAGCACATTGCACAAGGGAGCTTCTAAGTGTTATGGTTGTGTTTAAAATTGTACACAGTAATTTATTGTATGAAAAACTGACGACCCGTATGACGCGTTACCACTCCGAATCACCTTTCAAAGAGTTCTGGGTTTGATTCGCAAAGCGGCCGAATAAATGATGAATTTAAATTTCTGTATTGGGTCTGGGTGTATGATTGTCTGTGTTGTCCATGACACTCACAATACAGGGAATCCTAGTGTGAGCTATGAGTGTATAGCATGATTTATTTAAACTACGAATTACGTAGAAAGATAACAAGAAACGTAAGTTAATAATATGTCTAGGAAATCTATACTTTCATAGGATTCTAAACGAGAGATAAATCGTATAAAATACGACGTGATTTCCGCAAAATCTATTTGCGACGTCTTCTAGTAAAATCAACTAAAGTTTTTACTTTTCTTTTAACTTTCCTAGAAATTTTGGTTCTGGTTACTTTAGTTAGAATTTACTTTTTTTATGGTATTACGAGCTTTACTGCGTTAGTTGAAGCGTTAAGCCACCACGTTAACATTACTGCTGGAAGTTAAGGAAGTCTGTTAGCGTCTCGATCCATCGAGATCTAAACTATAAGTAATGCAGAAATCCCGTTCATCAAATCAGCAGGATACCTGGTACCAACTCGGTGTGGTTTCTAGTTAATTTGCATGTCAAATGTTACTTCTCTCTGGGCAGTCGTATCGCGATGCTGTGTTGCTAACCAACATTGTTTTCGGGTGATATACTGAAATAACTGTTTAATTATTTTTTTATGATTGCTTTTCTTTAATTGTACTAGCGTGATGTAGTAGTAGTAGTAGTATGTAAAAATTAAAAAAAAAAAATTTTCTTTGGTTGCAATTTTTTTTTCGCGCTTATCATCATAAGTATCACCTGTCTTCGTTTTTGGGAGCGTTTTCCTTACATCCGGTACGTAATGGCTGAAAGAGCTGCAATTTTTACAAGTGTCAAAGAATGTAAGACTTTTATTTCGTCGTATTACATAACGTAGAGGATTCAGTTGCAGTATAAATTCGACCATAGGTAATTCATAAGACAATAGAGTATGAATTAGTTCGATTCCCTTAGCAGCTGTCACTGTCAATGTCAGTTGACTGTCAACGAGGACTTCCGTCTGATGCGCGTATGACGTGTCAATATGTCATTGACAACATGGTAGTGTGCGTTTTGATTTATCAGCCAAATTAAATGTATGGTTAATACATATCATACATAAAATTTACACTGAGCTCTTGTTTTCCATTATAAATTTTAACAAGCAATAATTATGTGTAACAAACTTACGTTATTAAAATTTACAAATAAAAAAAACATTATTTAAGTTGAATAATTGATGGTTGTATCATTTATATCTTAATGTTTCTACCATTTCGGAAGAATTAAGTTTATTACAGATTTTTAACCACATACAGATAAATGTAACCAGATGGTATAAACCGTAAAAGGTAAAATATTAAAAGAGCCAGCCTATTTGAGTTTTAAAATGTATAAATAGCTTTCCATACTTTTAAGATGGAGGGAGCTTTACACGCCAAACGCAACCTCTTTAAAAAAAAAATTCAAACCCCAAATGTTCAAACTTCAGTTTTGTTTGAAAAAACCCAGTTTAACACTGAACTGCAACATTACTGTATACATTAGTCATGGACATAGAGTTGTCTTCGCCAAATGGCCGGTCATTCGGCGAAACGACCACATGAGCAGAGAAATAAAGGGACATCTCACCTCAGTTAAGTTTGTTTGACAAAGATTTTAACTTCATTCTCTGCGACAGTATTTGGCCGTGTTTTTACCCTACTGCACCAATAAAAGGGTAATGTTTTTCGAGCGTATGTATGTGCATTCTTTAGGATGTTCTGCAGACCAAGCAGCATGATGGATTGCAAGGTGAAGATAGATGAGAGAAAATGACATGCTTAATATTACAAGTATATGCAAATCAAAACACACATTCTCAGATTTTTTTCTAGTCCTATATGCTTCCTAGATGGCGCTAAGTAATTCCCCTTTCCTAATAGAATAGATGGCGCTGTAAAGTTGTGCATATTAACCAATCGATGTTCAATATGTTCGGATTTTTTACTTGTTAATAAAAAAAGAACTAAAAAGTTTAAAAGTGCAAAATTTCAAGTCCCTACTGTTAACCGTTGAGGAGTTCAATCGTCTGGAGCCAATCCTGGTAGCAGTATCACATCATGCTTATTATAAACATTCATTGTCATTAGGATTAGCTGAAACTAAATAAAAGCTTGTAATAATAACGCTATACACTTATAGCCCCACACTAGGATTCCTTGTGTGGGTGCAATGGACGACAAATAAACACAAACATACACCCAGATCGAGAACAGAAAAAATTCGTCATTCAAATTTCGACTTCGCTGGGAATTGAACCCAGGTCCCTTTTAACGGCGATCCGGCATGGTAACCATTGCGCCATACGTCAGATCAATCATCATATCGATGGTCTGCCAATTCATACTTGACCAGCGTGGTGGACTATGGCCTACACCACACTGTGAGAGGAGACCCGAGCCAAGCAGTGGGACAGTTATGGGTTGTGATGATGATCATGATCGATGACAAAACACAATAATTAGTCCTGGTCAAATTTTAACCAATAAGCAGCTCTATAATGTACTAGTCAGTCTATAATGTACTCGTAATGAATGAGAAATACATGGAATGTATAACAGAAACGGAAAGAAATGAAATACCGATATTAAATTAAGATCACGTCGGGATGTGTGACACGCATTTATAATTTCTTGGTAGATGTGAATCGTTTAAACTCAAACACTCATAATGTAAGGAAGTAAGGGGTGCTAAACATTTGGCAAGATGAAGATGATTTAATAGTAAAATTTATTACTAATAGAAAAACAGTGATATAGTGGTTTCAGTGTTGGTTTCGCGAACAGAAGTTCCTGGTTTCGAACCCTGAACCACATCTCTAATTCAGAAAGTTATGTAATGTGTGTATAAGAAACTAGTTATCACTTGCTTCGGTAAGAGTACCCCATAAAATTCTCAAAGGTGTGCGAAATCTGCCAATCCGATAGACCAGCTTGGTAGACTATGGCCTAATCCCCTTACATTGTCAGAGGAGATTTAAACCCAGCAGTGGGATACTTATGGATTTGGGAGATCAACGTTTAAACGACCAAGCTATTACAGCTTACTCAATATGGTACCATATATTTTATGCCTATATATCACCGAGTCTGCATGAGTCGTCGATCGTGGGCTTGCATTAATTTATTCGGATCAATTTATAGAGGCCCGGGCATAAAATGAACGCTAAGACATAGAGGTCACATATTGCTTTTGGTTTTTAGTGAATAACCGCAAACTTGGGTTCAATTTTCAGCTGGGAAGAGATTTGAGAAAAATTCCCTGTGTCGCGGGTGGCATGGATAACAAATAACACATCACTAACACCCATGACCCGAGAACAAACATTTAACTGTCATATAAATATCTGCCCCGGCCGGGAATCTAACCCGGGGCCCCTCGCTTCACAGACAGGGTCACCACCAACTAGGCTACGGGGTCGTCAATCATTTCTCCCCATAACTCAGGAGGCCTAGTGCATACTCCACCATAATACTCCATTGGTGGAGGGGTTAGTGGCCAACCCAAGTGCCGGAAGTTTTTAGGCTGACCAATGGCCTCAGATATGGGTTAACGATTGACTTCTAATAATAACAATAGGGACGGAAATCTTAACGTGTTAATGTGCACTCTGAAGCACAGAAGCGCTTAAAAATGTTGCCAAGTCAGCATTACTTAATTAATTCACTTTTCGACCGCGCCTACAGTTCCATAAAGAAAGAGACTGATACCAATCTTTATGTGATGAATTAATACATCTTAAATAGTATTTTTATTTAGGAAATTCACCAAATAATCAAGAGTAATGATTCTTTCACAGTCTTCCGAAGAAGAAACAGACAAATTAGATATTTTCCACATCATTAAACGTGAATCATAATGAATGGTGTTCATTATTCATTATTTACTTATAATAACTAGGGCGACCATTCAGTATAAAGAGGACAGAATATTAATGTCCCAACCTAGTCTTATAAATGGTCTATAGAGTTTTTTAGCTTTATTAAAAGTCCCACAAAAGATTCGGCCGTTTTTAATGAGTGCTGGTGAAATTTATTCTGAGTAAATAAAAAAAATGTCAGCAGTTTCGGGTTAAAATAATACTAGATGCTTTCAGTGCATGAGATCCAAACAGATGTTGGGAATAAACGAAGCTTGCAGCGTGTTTTATAGCAGAGATTTTTTGTAAAAATACTCGGCTTTAACTGTAATAAGCAGTAAATATCAGAACCTACAAATATCCCACTGCTGGGCTCGGGTCTCCTCTCACAATGTGTGTAAAGGCCATAGTTCACTACCCTGGTCAAGAGCAGATTGGCAGACTTAATACACCTTTTAGGGACTTTATGGAGAACTCTCAAGTGTGCAGGTTTCCTCACGATGTGTGCAGGTTTCTTCACCGAAGCAAGTGACATTCGGATAGCGACGGTCACAACTATTTAGCCGTCTAATTTTAATAATCGTGGATATTCGATTTATTTTAATTTATGGAGCCTTTTGAGCGGTAATTTTGCGAAACATGTTTCCCTACTTTATGGATCATAATGGACCCCTCAACAAGGAATTAATCAAAGTTATGGATCCCTTAATCTCGCTATTAAGGCCACATTAGTGCCTTATTTTGGCAAAATCCGTTAGTCATTCTCCATTGTCAATTTTATCTTTGGATACAAATTCTCTTTTATCTAAATTTTGTACCTTCCGTGTTGCAAATTGATTGTTTTGTTGGGAAAGCAATTTTTATTGTCGACGTTGGTAGAATAAAGCAGGTTATGTTACCTTAAAATTATAAGGAAAATAACACAAATTTTATTTTCAAAGAATATTCTTGGTAACCCTCCGATAAACAATGATTTTGAAACAAAAAAAAGTGGAAAAGAAAACATAATGCGACTATAAAACGTAGGTAACAATTTCATAAATAATTTTATTCCCAAATCTTTTCACTTTGGTGGTGTTTTACCACGGTACCTAATACCTAAAAAAAATATATCGTAGATTCTTTACATACCTATTACACATTCAAGTATATTTCTGAAGGCTCTTCAACGCTAACCAAGTCACATTATAATTCTTTCCTCGTACGATTATCATTAAGACGTGTGTGTGAATTACATACATACATTTG
Source organism: Lerema accius (assembly GCA_001278395.1). Classification (NCBI taxonomy): domain Eukaryota; kingdom Metazoa; phylum Arthropoda; class Insecta; order Lepidoptera; family Hesperiidae; genus Lerema; species Lerema accius. Next base: position 441,864 of record LGAG01000066.1, read on the forward strand.
CAGGATAGGGTCTAACTTCCTGAGATATTCGTAGCAATGTAGCAAGATCATTCGGGGTCTCGGTTGAAGCAGTCATGTTGTAACAATTGTGGTGCATTATTTAGTTAAAAGTGTAGAAATCGTGTTCTCAAAGTAAAAAAACTATATAAATTCTGTTCTATAAAATCCAGTGTGTCGTAATTTCAAAAAATTTAAATATAAAATACGAGTTAATAGTGATAAAAGTGCAATTTAAGTTAACAGATTGGTTAAGTTATAAAGTCATACCCGCACGTTGCTTGTCAGCCCTGACCTACGACAACTCGCAATCGCCTCGCGACAACGGCGGCAATATACTGGACCTAACTATTAAATTAAAAAGACTCCAACTTAGTGCCTTCTTTCACTGCATTTGTTTATTTTCAACGAGTGCATAATGCCGCGGGTTCAGCGCTCACCACCAACCACTCCTGTCCCGGATACGGATGCGTCGCAGCAGTTCTCAACACCATGTGATTACGAGGTTTCAAAAATTGCTTCTAGAGCCAAGCGACTTCGACCTGAATTCTCCCCAGAGAATGAATTGAAGTCCTTTGAGGATAAAATAATGAAACTTCTTACTTCGTGGAAAAGTGAGCAGGATGAAACATTAGCGAAAATAACCAAAGAAATCAAAGAAATAAAAGTACAAAATTTGGAGATACAAAAAACCAACGCCGAAACATTAAAAACAATTGAGTTTTTAAGCAACGACTATGAATGTATTAAGGGCTCCTTGCAAAAAATGGAAAAAGAAAACACTGAGCAACGTACCTACATCACGGAATTGGAAAAGAGGGTTGCAGACCTTCAGCGAAGCTGCCGCTCGTCTTGTATAGAGATTAGAAACGTCCCAACGAACGAAAAGGAAACTACGGGTGACTTAATTTCAATTGTGTCAAATACTGGCAACACTATACAGTCCTCGATCAAGCCACCAGAACTTCGTGATGTCTATCGTCTGCCGGGCAAGAAAGGTTCCAATAGACCCATAGTTGTCGAGTTCCTGACAGTTACAGCGCGGAATGATTTCTTGAAGGCATCCCGCTCTTTCAATAAGGGGCTACCCCCCTCTGAAAAGCTGAATACTGGACACATCAGTGTTCCTGGTGAAACTAAGCCTATTTATGTCGCTGAACACCTGCTTGCCTCCCAGCGTCAACTTTTTTATGAAGCTAGGATGTTTGCTAAGAGAAATAATTATAAATTTTGTTGGTGTCACAATGGTAAAATTTTTCTTCGGGAAAGGGAGGGAAAGGATCCTACTATTGTTGATTCATTGTATTGCCTTAAAAAACTACTTAAGACAAATTAATTATATAACTGTGATAGGCGCTGCCACGATAGGAATAACACGTATAAATATTTTATATTACATTAAAAAAAGCCAAAAGCCTTATAATCATACAAAAACCTTGCATCCTTTTTCCATTAATTGTTGTTATGTTAATGTTAATAATTATTGCTTGCTCATTACCACACACTTTACACACTATAACCACCCTGACCACACATACGATCGCTCATGTTTTAAAACAATCATATACACTTATAAAACTACAATTATAATTACCAGTATAATCTGTCTCGATAATGACAGTTTCTTGGTCTCAAACTTGATATTCTATTTATTTATATCACATTGCCACAAAAAAGGTAAAGGTATTTTAGTACAGAACAGTGATAGCATTTTTACTCCTATTCAGTTACATACGTTCCTCTGTGGTTATTATGAGTATGGTACTATAATCTCTTTGTTACAATGATTGATAAAAATATACTAGATGAAATAGATACATTTGGTACAAGTAATTCTTATGTGTGCACACCTGCATCATGCAGTAATTTTCTTAAAGTTAAACCTAAGTCGATTAAAATAATTCAACTAAATATTCGAAGTGTAAATTGTAACTTCGACAATTTTAGACTATTTCTTACAAGTATAAAAATACCATGCGATGTAATTATTCTAACAGAATGCTGGCTCAGTAAAACTTGGAAAATTCCATTTTTAGAAGGTTATGCTGCATATAGCTCTACTATACATAGAAATCAAAATGACGGGGTCATCGTTTTTGTAAGTCTCGATCTAGCACATACTATTTCAGAACCCCTAATATCAGATGCGAGCGGCCTAGTATGTAATTTGGAAAATAATAAATTCTCTATTTTAGCAATATATCGTTCTCCCTCCATACGTAACTATGATGGCTTTCTCAATAGCTTAAATAATGTACTCGCAACGTTTGCAGGCCAGACTAACATAGTTGTTATGGGAGATATCAATATTGATATTATTGCTAATAGCATGACACATCAAGCCCTCGATTATTTGAATTTGATGGCCTCACATGGACTTTTGCCATCACATACCTTTCCCACGCGTGATACCTCTTGTATAGATCATGTGATGGTAAAATCCAATTTGAATAAATTGACGCTAATATTTGATACATATATTACCGATCATAAGCCTACATTCATAAATTTTGACTCGGCTATCTTCACCCCACCACCTAGACTAACCCGCACTATAATCGACTTTACCTCTGTTATTACAAATATCCAATCTATGGACTTCAGTGGGATAATGATGATTGAAGATGCTAACAAGGCTGTAGAACTTTTTAACTCTCTGATTGGTTCCATTATTAATAATAACACAAAAATAATTTACGTCAATTCTAAGCAGAGAATACTGAAGCCCTGGATCACTAAAGGTCTACTTAGGTGCATTCGGAATAGAGATAACATGTATCGTAAGATTATAAAAGACCCAAAAAATTATACTCTAAAAGTTTCGTATATAAGATACAGGAATTTTTGCAACAAACTGCTTAAGAACTTAAAAATACAATATCAAAAATCAGAGTTTCTTAAAAGTAGAAATAGCCCTAAAGCCATCTGGAAGACTATCAGAAATGTAACAAACACGAATTGTCAAATAAATAATCAACTGGAACTATTAAACATGGGCCCTGATATAACAACTTCGATTAACAAAATCAATTACTTTTTTGCAAACGTCGGTAAAAATCTAGCGGAAAAGTGTGTTCTAAATCCAACATGTAACACGTGTCAATTAAATTTTCCAGAACCATCTAATTCATTACTACTATTCCCAACAGACGAAGCAGAGGTCAAGAGAATTATCTTGGATCTCCGTACAGATGCCGCGGTTGGATGGGATAAAATATCCCCTAAACTTTTAAAGTCTTGTATACCCACATTAACACCTGTCATTACACACATATGTAATATTTCTCTAAAATCAGGCTGTTTTCCCAAAGCGTTTAAGAAAGCAATTGTCCATCCTATCTATAAAAGTGGATGTAAGTCAGATATATCTAACTACAGACCTATTTCGGTTTTGCCTGTTATATCTAAGGTGCTAGAAAAGATACTGAATAAGCGTTTGATAAATTTTCTGGAATCACATAATCTCCTGGCTAGCAACCAGTATGGTTTTAGGCGTGGCAAATCTTCCGAAGATGCAGTAACCTCACTTATCGACCTTGTTGTGACAAAATTAGATGAGAAAAAGAAATGTTTAGCCATTTTCTTAGATTTATCAAAGGCTTTTGATAGTGTGTCAATACCACATCTCTTAAAAAAACTGGAAGCTATAGGTGTCCGCGGTCACGCTTTCAAAATTTTTAAAGACTATCTTCAAGATCGGAGACAGTGTGTAAAAGTAAACGACGTAATTAGTGACAATGAACCTTTAAATTTTGGTGTCCCTCAAGGTTCCATTCTGGGCCCTACTCTCTTTTTAATATATGTTAATAACCTCTGCCAATTATCTTTAAAAAATTGTAATATATTCACCTATGCAGACGATACTGCAATGTTGGTATATGGTGACACATGGTCAGACACACTGAAATATGCCGAAATAGCTCTCACACAAACACTCTCATGGCTATCTAATAACTTGCTTACTGTCAATCTTAACAAATCTATTTACTTACCATTCTCGCTGCAATCTCATACCTTACCTGCTTTTAATTCATTGACTCTTAAAGCCCACAATAACTGTCTTTCACCCATGACATCTCAGTGCTCATGTCCTCAATTAAAGTGTTCTACTACTACTAAATATCTTGGAGTGCATATTGACAGCTTATTAAATTGGAAAACTCATCTTGAAAGCCTCAGCTCAAAAGTACGGAAACTAATCCCTATTTTTAAACAATTAAGATGCTCTGCTGATAATATGACCTTAAAAACTGTTTATTATGCCCTATGTCAATCAATTATTAGTTACTGTATTACGGCTTGGGGAGGGGCATCCAAAACAAATCTACTTAAACTGGAGCGGGCTCAAAGGGCAGTACTTAAAGTGATGACATTTAAACCCTTTAGATACCCTACTAAGAATTTGTACACAGATTGTCAGGTACTAACAGTAAGGCAGATTTTTATTGTACAAACTGTTCTTCGAAAACATTCCTCACTAAAATTTGATAAAAATCTAATAAAAACCCGTCGTCACTATAAAGTGTGTTCAACTCAAAAATTTAGAACTTTTATGGCTAAAAGGCACTTTAATGTAATGAGCAACTATCTGTATAATATTGTTAATAAATTTTGTAACATTTATAACTTACCTGGACAGGAATGTAAAAAGAAAGTCACTAAATGGATACAAACAAAAACATATGAGGAGACCGAAAACTTAATGCATCTTGAATCGTAAACCAACACACACATACACACACACACCCACATACACACACACACACATACACACACACACATACACACACACAAACATACACACACACACACACACAGTTTTTATTATAAATTTGTGTACAGATAACTGTAAACCGAGACCATGTAAAATGCAATGTATGAAATCTTTATGTGAGAGCCTGATACCCATACCACAAGTTAAATCTTACCATGGGTATCAGAGTTCAATATATACACTTGTTTCTATAACCG
>LGAG01000067.1:26295-62175 GCA_001278395.1 Lerema accius
GTTAAAAATCTCAAATGTGGGTTTCAGAAGTTACAGTGTATTGGATTGGCACGGCAGTCCTGGAGGCCATATTATTATTGTGTAGCTAAACTGCATTTTATATGTAAACATAATTCAGTTTGTAGCATAAAATACACAGTGTATATGTATATATTTTGCTGTGTACGTTTTCCTCATAGATCTACGACTATACCAGGTGTCTGATTTATTCGCATGCATTTAGCAGTCCAAAGTCGGGAGCGCGTGGCCACTGCCGTCCCCGGGCGGCCAAGGCCACGGGGGCAAGTTCAAAGGCGGTCGTTAACGGGAACGCATTGTTTTGGTCCACGGCGACGTGTTGACACACATCAGCCTCACAATGGGTTCGCAATGGTCGACGCGGTTATGTAATGGTGGTCACGTGACTCGAGCGGATTGCGACTGTACGGTGCGATTGCCGAAACAAAACAAAAGAAACATAATTTGTTTGTTTACTGAAAGACACGAGCAGCAGGTGCTGCAACGTTCAAAATAAATTCACTCTGTGCAGAAAATAAAAAACCTATGTTCGTGTAGACTTGAACCTTATATGGCCAGGAAACTGTAGTGACCACATTTGTTTACGAATTGATATTGTCTAAAACCCAGTGTCAAGAAGTAAGTTTCATGGCCCAGCCTTAAGACCAGATGAAGAGAAACGTCCGCCAACTTTCATGCATGCTCATAACCAATCTTTTCGACAGTTCGACTACTAAGTAGGTGAAAGGTTTTGCAAATCAGAAACCAGAGAACTATCGCACCACCGGGATAGTTGATACGTCATCGTCGTCATCCGCAGGCCGCGTGGGCCGGCGTGACGCAGGCCGCCTGGCCGCGGTCGACAGCCGCAAGGCCAAGGCTATGACAGTGCGGCCAGGCGTTTCGAACCAATCCAGCCTTAGTCACGCCGCAATAGAAAACACAATAGTTTGCCGGCGGCGTCAGCTGACAACAAAACGGAAGGTTTGATTGATGGTAAACATTAAGTCGGTGTACCGCTGTGATCGCATTGTGATAAATGCTAACACCACGCTGCATAATCACGTGTTCACTCTTCAAGTCACACTCGTATCATTTTATTGTAAATTCCTTTCGTGTTTGTTATCGTCAAGTACTTACCTATCTATCGCTGAATCTTACTTCGATGTGAAGAACAACTCAAGATAGAAACTGTGCCGCGGTTATTCATTCGACTTCATAGTAACTGAGCCAATTAAAAGGCTGTACAAAAAGATAATCTAATCCTCGGCCAATACAATAGAATATCTGTTACGATCCATAGGTTCTAGATAGAACTCAATGTCATCAATACTCGTTTCTTACTTCGCTAAAATCTTTTTATCCAATCCAATTACAATTGATTGCGAAAGTACGTAATCTAATAGGTGTGCTAATTTGCAGATTGTAGCGAAAAATTTTTGGGAACTTCTCATACGACGACTGACGACTGTGAAACTACGAATACTGGTAGGATCACGACTTCATGACTCTCAACATGCAAAAGTGATCTCGTTCAAGTGTTCTTGAGGTTCACACATTATGTCCGGATGAGTCACAAAGACAGACAACGTTGAATGTAGTCAGTTTGTGTGTTGTCAGTCGTCACGATTCACAATTATTCACAACTAGACGATGCCCGCGGCTCCACCCGCGGAAAAGTCGATAAACAAAATATTGATTTCGTCCCAAGGGAACCTATAATCGGGATAAAATGTATCCTATGTCCTATTCCTGGATGCAACCTATCTGTGTACCAAGTTTCAGCTTAATCCGTTCAACGGTTAGACCGTGAAGGAGGGACAAACATCCAAACATCCAAATATCCAAACATCCAAACATCATTACAAACTTTCACATTTATAATATTAGTAGGAAGTAGGATTCAGAACTATATTTTGGTCAAGATCGTAAAATAATTAACACGTATGATTCATCTCTTCACTTTGTTGGCTGTGTTAGTCTTTAGAGAGTTTATTGGCCAACTCGATCGTTCAGACTACCTCAGGCCTACCCTCAAAATATAAAACCTAGTATCAACCTTTTTACTAAATATCGTTTGCAAAGACATTCCCCTCAACTTCTGTTTCTTGAGATCACTTCATAATCTGCTTTGTGTCAACATAATCCAAGCGTTTGAAATGTCATCGAGATATCAAGGACCAAATTGAGCATTTAACGACATGTGCCTCAAATCAGCTGGTGACAGTTGCACGCAAACTCATGGTTCCGGGTTCAATGTCCAGTTGTTGGTTGTTGTGTGACAGGTGCTTTAAAAGTTTTAAGTGACAGGTGTTGGGAGCTCGGCACGGTCTCAGTGCCGTATGTTTATGATACAGTATTCACCTTCCAGTTGTCAGAGCCAGTGACAATTACAAGTTATGTTGAGAACTCAAGGGTAACTTCAGACCTGAACGAGCTTCCGTTGAAATCTGAAAAGTCTCATGTCAGAAGACCACGGTTAAGGATTATCATAGGTCGAAAAAAAAGTTTTATTAAATCTTCGTTTATGGTTTTAAGCTGATATCGCTGAAGCCGAAACAACTTATGCGATGAAGGATGTTGTTATTTTAAAGGCACAAGTTTCTTGGAAATATTTTTTTTTATATTTAACCGTGTTTCCTAATAAACTCACCTTGGAGGTCAGAATAAATAATGGCACAAACCTGACGGTATATTTCGATCACGTGACTTGTGTGTGAACACTGCATATCAATGTTGTCAAATGTTTTAAAACAATATCAGAAAATATTTTTGATACCTTAAGTTTATCTTTCAGGATAAAAGACAACTATCTGCCTCTTTTCAGTCCTTTGAATATTTCGGAAATACATAAAGACATGTCGACAACATCAGGAACTTTTAGCCAAGTATTACAGGGTATTGGAGAGCAAAATATGGAATTCCATCTATTACACATTAATTTTATTAGTAAAAGCAAACCCGTACAAGTCAATAATCTGTTGTCGATTGCTATGACAAATGACATTACAGTCTCCGAATAGCCGCGGCGTAGGCGGCCCGCCTTCCTGGCCGAGTGGATCAGTGGAGTGTTAGCGCGTGACGTCACCCCCATTACGCACGCTAGCTCGCGAGCCCGCGATACCATCGCACCACCACGTATCTATATCGAGCTGTGCCCCGCCAGGTGGAAAGATACCGGCGCGAACGCGGTGTCACGTTGTCGTCGCGGAAACGTATAGCATTCGATAAATAGAGGTACGACCCGTTTTTGTCTTGTTTACCTCCTCAAGTTTGCGGCAGTTGCGGTTTACCTACATTGTTGTTTTTAATCCCGGCGTACATTTGCATTATAATATTCTTAACAATTACGTTTATGTTAAGTCACCTAGACATGCAATTTTGTTCATAATGGAATGCTGCTTATGACAAACATTATGGGAATTATTTAATTTTCCCATTTCGTTCAATAGCATACGGTATAACTGAAGCACTAACTGCAAAACCGATACCTAGCCGGTAGACATGAGCGACAATTAGAGTCGAATTAGCCTTAAACTTAAGGCCAACATTATAGAAAGATAACTCTTCTGGAGTGGCTCTTATCCTTGGGCGTCGTCAACCACTTCCTATCCGATTTCCCGCCTGTATTTACTTCAGATCTTGAAGCCACCAAAGAACATGTTAAACTCACCCGTCCTCCTTCATGACAGAGTTGTCGCCGCAGTCGCACGCGCCGCCCGCCTGCGACAGGAACATGTTGAAGTCGTGCGTGGAGTGGTCTCCGCGGTGGAAGCACTCGCGACATATCGACATGCACGGCGATATGCCGCACGTGCGACACCGGTACGCCACCACGCGTGGGATCCACACCAGGCCGCATTTGTCGTGCTTGTCGTAGCTGCGCACTGTTGACAAATAAGTGTTATTAGCTTTTATTGCACTTACAAGAAAGTGGCATAGTCAGGAAAGATTGTAATAACCAGGAGCAGCAGTAAATATAAATTAAGACTAAGATCATTAGGGATGACGAGTTTTACGTGTTCTGTGGTCGTAATTAAAGCCTGCCTGGTTAGCTACCACTCTTTTACCAAAAATGAACTCTGGAAAAGATTTAATATTTGAGTGGCCGTGTCCGCAGTATTGAGGAACCATACAGAAAATAGATTTGTTATTTTACTAAGCGACAGTTATTTATGTATGTATCTGATATACGTGATGTCTAGATAGTTAGATACGTAACAGACAAGCGACAAGCGGTGATATGTACTAACAGGTTGATTACATTAATGATTGACTTAAATAAATGTTTAAAATATGCAATGCGAGGTGAAAGATGCAGCAGTAATTCTAATTTTGTTAGAATAAATTAAAGTTTAAGTTATATTGTCTTATTCTAATTCGACAGTAGGTTAAGATTATAAGAATAATATGATGAGACTGATCGCGTCACGATATTATAGCTCTATAAACGTTCCGATCATAAACATCTTCCGAGTTTGCCAACAGTCTACAGTAATTACTTTACTACCGTTCCGATATCGGCACGACGGCGGCGGCGTGTCTATGGCCAATCACCAAGATCAGTTGGATTCCCATCGAAATCTCCGCGATCGTGCCTTCTCGTTAGCCCTACAGCAATGAATCATGACTCAGTGCGGAGATGAATCGATTAACTGAACCTATTGATGAATCTTTACAAGATGTTTGTGTGCAATTTTCTCTGCAACGGTAATAAATTTTTAGAACGAAAACTTGTAAAAACGTCAATAACGGGAAAATATTGTATTTGTTAATGGCAGATCGATGTGAAAGCAAGGATAACCCTCACTTTAAACACCCTTACTCAGAGCGGCGCGGCGGTGCGAGTATGTAAGCAGTTATTCTTGTTATTACCCGACTGCTTGAAGTGTAATGTTTTTTCACTAATGTATCTCGGGCATAAGATCATAGGCCAGATCAAACACGCATACGCGTATAAAGATAGTGCTCCAAAACTGCCAAGTCACTTCGAATAATTGAACCCTTTCATTAGGTCAGTCCGAAGCAAGTCGGCTCGGGTCGGCCATTACCTGTTATTTTTTTATAATTTGGCTAGCTATCACCGCTCCCTTTCATCATGCATCAATTTACATGACAAAGCTGTTGTCTCGCTGCCAAGAGAGCTAGTTAACGGGGAACAACGCTTCGGTTCGTTAATTTAATTGGATATGCAAACAAGCACATCGACCGACCTATACAACGAAGATGCAAAGGGAAGTGCCTCTCAATCAGTTCTTTACAGCTAAGCCTTACTTACAGATAAGCTGAAAAATCAATGTATTCATTCTCTTAATATTATCTACAAAATCTGATACTTTCAGGTCGATACAGTTTGTACAAAAGATCGCAAGTGCCATAACTCATTAATACACAGGAGATAAACTATTTAAGGAATACCTATATGTAAGGAGACGACTCATAATCTTCAACTTACTATAGGGGTCCTTCACTTCTGAACGTTTCGGAGGAAGGGTTATGATGGAATTTCTAATATAAAGCGAGGCGCGTGTATAGATCTATGAATGAGGTTTATTGACCCGAGCCATTAGTTGGCCAACTATAAACTAGTTTCAAGTCGCTTGACATCCAAATGCAAAAAGTATTAAGTATTAATAGTCAATTCATGCCTTACTGACATTGAACCTTTAATAAAATAATTGACGGTGGCAATACACCGAAAATATGTTTTTTATCAAAGGGCTCTTTTGCTCAAAATAATAGCGACAGAATTTTTGGCTAGTGCTAAAGCGACTTTTATCTCGACTCTGATTAAATAGTTTTCACTTCAGTAGGTTTCAATAATGGTGATTTTACATGAGACTGTGTGATTCGGCTATCGATACAGTCCTAATAATTCAATAATCTATCGTATGGTCATTGGCTACTCTGGCAACAGAAAACCCTAAACGTGTCCGACCACACCGCTTCAGTGGGTTGTTGCCCTTGTTGAGTTAACGAGTACAATTTATTATCCCGTCTAGGAGTTGTCTAAGCCGCCGAGCAACCGAGTAGTGGCTGCCAGTGCAACATTCAATCCGCCCGAGTGACTTATCAACGCGGAATTATTGCCGCTGTAAATAATGCCAATTTGTGGGAATCACTCATTATAAACTCGCCGTTTAGATACTATGAGGGCTAAAGTATTTCTGGGCAGAAATTAGTTTTTATCGCCAAATCGATAAAAAATAAATTCCAAAACACCTCATATATTATCAAGATGATTCTTTTAGTGTTATCGAACGTGTAAAATTATATTAGTAAAAGAATTAAAAAAAAAAACGGTCGTAGTTTTGAAGATTATTTCCTGTACAAACTAGCAAATATTACCTGTTTAAAATACTATTATTAAATGTGTAACTTGTATACGTAATATTTTCAAAGTAAAAAAGTATTTGTGGTAGCCATAAAGAGTGCATGACAAGGTCGGATGCATGCCAATACATCTTGTTTTTGCGCTAACACTAAGTGGGTTTATACATAAATTACAAGTTTAGTAGGCATCTAATATTAGGCGTGTTTTTGGCTTCATTTCAAATAATCCGTTAACATAGCACAAAATGTTCCATCTCGAGGGTTCTAGTACATTCTATGCTATAAATTGTGTAGTAGAAAAACACAACAACCATGTCTTGGTATGGAGGAAGCAGTTTCTCTGTTCGGACGGAAGTGGCCAACTTCTGGCATAAAGAACGAAACAGAAGAAAGGACAGTTATTCCGACCTATACAGTTCAGTATCAACGATGAAATGGTCAAAATCGGGGCTAATTTATTTGTTTTATAAATATCAACATTAGAGGCGAACGAACAAATTACCCGATTCAAATATTATGTAATTCTTTCTACAGCTTAATAATGTACCTTACCGTATCCGTACTATACTTTTTTTTTATTTCTTCAGAAAAAGATAAATCGAATTCAAATTGCCCACAATTACTTCAAAGGTATCAATTATAAGTGAGTAGCAGCAGTTACCACAATGAGTTTCCACGATCCAGAAAACAAAAACGAAATCTAGAGCCAATTAATCAAACCAATAAGGCAATTAACGAGCACCCACTCGTCGACTAACTCCGAGATGGTAAAGCCAGGGTTGCCAACTCTCTTATTTTAAGAATGTTTATTAAGATGATACCTAGCTGAAATTTCTTTCGACATTGCCTTTATTGCTTCTAAAAGGCATTATAATGTCAGACCAATGTTAACATGTAGATAAGTAAAATGTCATTGCAACTGCCGAGAATGATATAAGCTACAGACAGCACAGATAAAAATGGCACCAAGTTACCAAAATTAAAATTATTATAATTAACATTAACAATGGTCATAAAGTGGCAGCCCTAGTCGCGTGTCGCGTGCGCACGCGCCGCCCTGAACGAACCGAAGCGCAGTGGTTATTGCCCCTGGCGCGGGCCGCGGCCGCGGGCGGCGACTGCACTCTTACACGGCAACATGAACTGGGCTAACGTTTGCACTTCATTAACGAAACACCAGTCGACGACGCGACGCCACCGCCGTAGCGGAGGACCCCCGAAGACATTGTACGAACAGTGCAGTGACCTTGGCAAGGAAGCGAAATAAGTGCGCCATTGAACTTCGACAAGGCATTACCCAGTGAATCTTATGAGGAAGACCCTTATTCAAAACAAATTTCTGAATAAACATGGCACTTGGTTGCCGGCGCGGCTTTTTCAGTTCCTCTCTATGTGATGGGTCTTATCTTTCAGTCATATAAGTACTAATTAGTATTTGACTTAACGATGCTGATAACTATGTTTGAGCATGCGTAACAACAGATAAAGGATATTATTATGAAGACTGATATCAATGTTACGTGTATTTATGTAATTGTAATAAGCATTGTAGTGCGAAAATGCTTTTGGAGGTAATTTTAGGCAAATCTTAAGCGGTCACCAATCTATCCATCAGTCAGTAATAATAGGTATTTTAAGTAAATTGCGTAGATTTATTATAGTTAAAAAATAAATAAATCGACCATCGGATGTAGTGACAACGGCGACGGAAATCTTTAACATGTCTGAGTCGTCATGCAAGAGAGAAGCGGGGAATTCCCTTAAGTTAAGATAAACATAAGTTAGAACAAGTAATTCATTTGTTTAAAATATTTGGATTAAGCTTATAATTTCGAATCAAAAAATGTTAACCTGACAACCATAAAGCAATTAATGTAACATAAACCGTTATCTTACATCACATCCGCTGCAAAACAAATAGCAAGTAGTGGAATCACGGACATATACAGAGTAACATGCTAATTAAATACCAGAGCGAACGTTAATTACATAGCTTTAGTCGTATCGCAGTATCTAATCTATACATCACGACTCGATCAGCCGATCGGAAGACAGACAGTCTTTTATGGCATCGGGGTTAAAAAGGGAACTGCATCGCTTAACCCGTACTCATCACAATCATCGTGCTCGATAAAGAGTGAGCCAATTACTCATGCGGGTAAAAACAGGGTTGTTTATTCTCGGAACTAGTTCCCGAGCGGGGACGCCGGGGAGGGCACGTGTCGCGATCAGCTGGCGGCGCTGGTGCGNNNTCGACGGCCGCCCCGGAGTCAACGCACTTGTCGGCTGGTGGACGGTGGAAGGTGGACGACTGACGACTGCCGGCGGACGGTGCAGCGCCGTCTCCGAGCGGGTTGTCATTCATGCTGGAGCTTCGCGGGTGGCTGGTGATTAATTTCAGCGGGATGGGTTTTTTAATTTATATGCGGCGCTAATTAGATGTACTGCTGACGGCCTCGCCTAGACGTTACTCACTCGTGGGTGGTTAATTATAATTACTGTAGCGGTCGAGCTATAGATCACGTCATGATAAATGCCGGAAAATTTTACATTTAACCGGCCATCGCAATGTTATTACTTTATTAATATGATGATACTTAATAATACCTGATCTACAGTGTAGTATTAGAAATAGTTCTAGATTTCTACACTTCTCAGTTTTTCTAGGAGGCTTATATTATGCAATTCTTTATAAATAAGAAATAAGAAGAACTTAAGTAGTCACATCAGGCCTTAAATGGTTTTATTTCTGCCTAACCTGCTTTATTAGTTTAAAAAACAAAAAACGATAACTATGACCGTGAGACAACTATTGCACGCATTTCCGTCCTCAACGCACGAGGCGGACTTCAAACTGGTCGCTTAATTTGCTTAGACCCTAACCAGTAAACTTACACAAGATGAATGTTCGCTACCGACACATAAAAAAAACGATGCCAAAAATGTTACAATTGTGTCCCTTATAAATCTATCAGTAGCCAGTAGCAAAAAAAAATTACTAAACGCCTTTGACTTCAAAAGTACACGTTAAGCCATCAGTTATTAAGTTTACGTGACACTCGTCACATTACGAGTATGTTGAAGGGCTTCGGCGCAATTAAAACTCCCGAACGTTAGGATTCTATACAAATCTTCCTTTAATCCGCATTGGAAGTATTTGGAACATCGGAGTGCAAAACGCTCTGCTATTATGGGCCAATAATTGGATGTTGCCAAAAAATTTAATTCTTTAAAATCAGTGTTTTATTATGCAGACCACAATGGTCACCTAGTAACAATAAATCTGCAGTAACTTGATGCATTTTCTAACTACTGATGGCAGAAAAATAATGCTGAACACGCGTACGTTTTGCATAGTTCAAAACCGATTACATGTGAATGAGAAAAACAAAGGAATTCATTATCGTAGCGACGGTTAGTAGAATGTGGCTGACACGCGACACTGGCATGGTTCAACAAGGTTGTAAACACCGTGTTATAATGAATTTGATTAAAAATGATAGGATACAGTAGAGCGGATACCACACGACACGCGAGGCGGACGGATCGAGGCGGGTCGACCTCAGGAACCGGTCGGGGGGATGACGGGCGGCAGCGAGACCAGAATGATACGTCATATTAGTTATAAATAGCTATATCAGATCACTATGATTACTAGGTACAATTTATAGCCGGAAGAATCTTCATTATGAATCTCTCAGTTTCATCGTGCCAGCATCTAGCAATGGCGTAAGAAAGCCCCATCAACTACTTTCGTGTTCTAGACTGACATGAATTTAAATGCTTTCCCAGTATTTTAACAAACCAAGGTCCGAATTCATAATCGGATTTTGACCTTATTGTAAAAAGATTTGATGCTGAAGTGCATAGCAACTTTTGGCACTGCGCATAATGCAGCGTCTACTATGTCAATATGTTACATAACAACGAAATATTATGGTTACATTGCAAACGATGCTATACGTCCAATTCAAGTAATTGCGTGGATACGGAAGGTAAAGTTAAGAAATGTGCGTAATTGAAACAAATGACATCATCTGAAACTTTCTAATACTCAGAAAGAAAACCCTTCAGTTATTAAATGCAAAAGGCGTTTCGTGGCGTCATCCAACGGCTCACCTACTACTAAATGCAGAAATACTAACCTACATTTACATGCTAAGTACATTCGTTTCTGAATATAATTAGATAGAATGGGAGCTAGGTCAATAACAAAAGCTGCCGACTTAAAAACTTACGAAAAATATGTTTATACATTTAGTACCCTCCCTTTACAGTTTTTAGGATCAATGAGTGCCAGAAATTTTGCCACTAACATTCCACTATTCAGTTATAAATCGCATCCAAATTTTCTGAGCTCAGGATACCTTTCAATGCTGGCAACTTGCAGCAAAGGCAGCTTATCTGACATTGCTAAGCTATAAAATAAATACTGACATATTACGGAACCCTCAAGTCCTTATTGAATGCCCATTGTGCCTTATACGGAGAACATGCACAATGCGACTATCAAGGTGGAACAAATGATCAGAGTGGACGTATCGAGCTCCACCGCTGGTATTGGGGTCAAGCGTGGCGGACGATGACATCGGCGCCGAGTGGAACGAGACATGGAGCAAAAACCACATTGATGTCATCTAAGTGCAGGTAATACGCAGTTACGGTTGTCATTTTAAGGGTTATTAATAGCCTTGTCAACGAAAAATAAAAGACATATCTTTGGGTGTCGATTGTTGGACATAAGCCTTTCTTAACTAGAGTTACCCAGATCTCTGAATATTTGCTATTTTGACCGCGCTATATCGGTAATTTTGGCACACTAACTCAGAGAAAGCTTAAATAATGCAACACTATTTCTAGTCGGTCAATAAATAATATATTGCGCCCCTGTGAACTGGGTTTGAGTCATTTGTAACTTTGTAAGTGTCGTTATAAATAAATCGTATTCAGTGAGTAACGTCGTGGAAACCTCTGATAATTCCACATTTCAAAGTCCATAACTGTTTAAAGGCAAACTTATGTTTTTGTGAATTGATTGTTGGTGATCGTAAAACAATGAGTAGTCTGAGCTTAGGTAGATGACGGGTTCTGATGAAAGAACTTAGTCATAGGGTAGATTGGCCAACCGAGAAAACTAAGAACCGATTGTGCAGAAGGTTTTGGTGTTTTAATTTAAGTCTTCGACTCTAGGACCATGTCAAGACCACCCTGTAAGCTTCAGGCCTCTTCAGTTTCAAACAGAAACCTTGAATTAATGTCCGCACTTCATAATAACACAAAAATACGGAAAAGACAAGTGCAAAGTCGCAATAATGAGCTAACAAGAACATGAAGTAAAACACTAAAACTTGCTCGACAAGTATGTTAAATGTTGGCATAATGTGTTCATTCTCGAATATTGGCATACTCGTGACACCGGCATTGCAATATATGATTCATGGTGTTCGTCACTCGTACTACTGCGCAGTGTTGCACCTGGGGAAACAATACTTAGCCTGACTACTCTGAAGCTGTGTAACCTTTATTGTATGTTGGCTTAGCTTAGGTCATTTAGTAATAAGTTGTATGATCATTGTATGGATCCTGCCTTGAGTGGCTTTATGCGTGACGTCAGTCACAGGTGGTAGTTTCATCAGATTTCCTTCAGATATTTTGACATTAAACACAAATGCTAATCTTTGTTTGAGAGATCAATTGAAAGAAGTTGTCGAATCGTTAAATGAAGAAACGTTGTTAAAAGAACTGCAGATCATAAGGATCTAGATTCATAGAGATTTGTACGATATAATCAATTACGCAAATTAGCAATACATAAATATGAAGGTTAAGACCGACAAATTTTTAGGCACCTACGTGACTGATACTCAATAGTACATCAACAGATAATGTGCTCATTACTTGTGGATTTATATTTAGATAAATATCTTTATGAGGCTTATCATCAAAAATAAGATCCTTTTTCGGGTTTGTTGACAGACTCGCAGAGTCGAGATTTACGAAGCTTGGAAAACCAAAATTTTTTCAATAATACTAAATCCATTTGAAATCATCATTTTCTGATTATGCATACTATTGCATTTTATTTGTTGATACAAAGAGCAAATTCAGTGTCGTTGTTTTGGCATCTCTTACGTACCTAACAATATCTGTCGCAATGCAGTATATAAACTGCAAAATTTGTTCCTAGCGCCTCCAGATTTCGGGCATTACATGTAATCTCACTGCATTGAGCGCAGGTAACTACGTAAAACGGCATATGTAGAAGTCTACATGGATTAAACCAAGTCTCAGTACCCTGACCTTCGTGAAGTTGTTAATCTTGACCCACACTAGATTTACGTTACAATGTCACCAACTTGGAGGCTTCTGGTTCTGGAGACTTAACTAGATAAGCATCTATTTCTAGAAACTGTGTCACTGACAATGACTTTTGTATTTCCATACCTCCTGTATTACAATACATACGATCATACTAATAGTAAATAGATTGTGTCATCGTCACTTGTGTTAATATAGGAAGGTAGGTAGGTACTAAAATCTTTTGCTTTTACCCATAACTTCCAAAAACGTATTTTTTATTATTGACGACTTAAAATCTCAGTCATAACATTCTCAAGCAATTGACTCACTTGAGTCAATTCGGTACATTTTTGTTGATGTTAATGATGACTGAATGACAAAATGATAATTGGCAAACCTATTGGTATTATAGTCGATGGTAGCTTTGACCGAACGCAATAATTATGAATGACCGTTTTCCATGGGGAATATTGGGTAATATTTGCAGTCATCCCTACCATAGCTATTTATTTATACATTACATAAGGTTATAAATTTTGTATATACCAGGAACACTTATTGTCGTTCAGCGGGACTGCATAGTGGTCGTACAGCCTGCTTGTTTACATCATCACTGCAGCAAGGCTGTTAACAAACACAGCTGGTCCGCGACATTGGCGATACGAAAAAGGGCAAGATGGCGGTCGCTATAAACAAACAAACAGGGCCTCGATTCTGCTAAATTAACTAAAATGTCCCACTATTACGATTCTAGTAAAAATTTTAATTGTAAAGTTGATGTATTAAAAATTATTCTAGATTACTAATATACATCTCCATTGAAATAAATACGAAATGAAAAATTTTTTCTTACGTTTTCCCTTTCAGATAGATAGGGATTAAAGTAACCCCCATCAAATTGTGCTATATGGATAAAGTGATATGACGATTATATTCCAAAGGAACACTACCCAAGTCAAATAAACTTGATAGAATGCTAAAGATATCAAATTATTGAGAGACCGTAGAACCCCATTTAAGCTATTGTAAATTAGCAGAATCGAGTCACACCTGTCTCAGTCTTATTTCCCCTTTACACTAGATATATTTCAAGCACCACAATAGAACAATGCTGGGTATTTCCATTCCTAAGTGGATATATTTTATTACTTGCTTGTGTATTATTCCATGTTGTATGTAAAAAGGTTGCAATATATTACTATGACAATTGTTTCAATATGTCTTTTGTCTATTATATTCGTTACATTATGTAATAGTAGATGTTGTATTAACGATAACGGAATGGAATTGGTATATAAGTTGAGGGTGAGATGTTGCCATTTACGTCTAGAACTATTGGACTGACTTAGATACGGTCTTTAGTAAGGGATGCGATCCTTTGCCAAGTAAATTGCAGTAGTAGCATTTTGAAACAAATCTTTTCTATTTATCTTTAACCCTGTTAAACTGATTTAGCCTGAATTTAGTGTAATAAGTTGATAACAGATGGGCAAAATTAAATATGTCTATATTAATTTTTTTTATCCATAGTGAGGATTTTCTAATTTTTAAATTTCTATTTTATTAAGAGAACACAATTCAGAAATGATAGATTTTAAAGCCCGCGGAATTTTTTGGTGACTGCCTTATCATTTATCCAAGTATCAATGTATTAATGTTTGATCTTGACAATTTCATCAGATAGTTTCATTGTTATCACAACAGGTAAATGTCCTATTGCTGAGCTTGTATATACCCTAAAGTAAATAAGTCAAGACCATTTTCTATCACAGTGGCCATGTGCCATAACTCCGAATATATGATTCCGAAAGTCCAAAAACTTCGGGTGTGCCGGTTCCTTTACGAGCAAAGAAAGTGATAGACAATTTTTAATTTAAACCTGGATTATATTGTATGTAGTGTATGTTGTGGCCCCAAGTCAACTGTGTGAAGCTTATCAAGCATAATACAGGCTATAACTATTTTTATTAAGATTTCATATCTAGTCACATAACACTCTTATGACTTGTTGTTATTTACAAACAACTCTTATCTCCACGTATATGAACATGATATTTATACTTACAAAACAATATTACCATGGTGACAAATTGTAAGGTGCAATGGATACATCATGTTATGTACAGTCACAAGCAAAAATATCTGACCCTCCTTAGGCATCATAAATAAAGCGATCTTAGAAAACTGACTTGTCGGTGTTCGATTCAGCTGAAGTTTTACTTTGTAGTAATAAGACATCCAAGAATATAAATATCATATAATACAGTATTTTATTCCAAAAAGATTAATAAATAAAATAAAGTTACATAATAGATCAATATTTAAAATAAAGATACATTCAGGTGTATTTAAATAATATTTTTCATATTCTTCAGTTAATGTTGCAAACATTAGGTAATATGAAAATCACACACAATCATACATAAAAACAAGTCATACAGGCCACTTGATATGATTTACCAATCAATTTGTAGGCAATGTTAGCTCATTAACAAAATATGTACAATAATTTGAATTTTGTAGCAAAACTTCTAGTCTCTTTAATTCATGTTATTCAAACATAATATAATAATACATATAAAATATAACCAGACATGGAGGAGTTAGTTTTCTGAAATGATTAGAAACTTATTAAAATGCATCTAACATTAGAATATAACAAAGACATTATGTTAAGTGTGTTTAGTCATTGTTACCCAGTTACAATGTTTGCTTGTGACAACAAAGCTACCTCTTATATTATGCGTAAACCGAAGTGAGCGCGTATCAATATTCATAAATGTGACATTAAAGGTCAATAAGTATAGATAGCTTTTAAAGTAGCTACACGAAATGTGGGTTTACATGTAAGAAGCTGTGGCCAAGAAGCTGTGTACGCGGTACGACAGGCCATAACCTAGAAAGAATAGAGGTATTGTAGAGTACAGTTATATCAACTCACCGACGGCGGCGAACTCGTCCGGCGTTCTACCACCGGCTAGCAGCCACCTGCACCAGTCTATGGTTTCCCACTCATCTATTGCCTTGCTCGGGTTTAGGAGGACGTCCAGAAGCGGTCCCAAGTGTTGAGGAGACCCGCTGGCGCAGTCTGCATGGATGTACGCAGCTGCCCCCCTTTTGCCTTTTTTCATTAACACTTGCGCCGTCGAATTAGACATTTTCACTATCGACACACAAACTTTCCACCGACATTCACACCGACCACTTATATCACTATATTTCGGTCACTCACGGAAGAAACACCATTTCCAGTTTTACATAAGCCAATGAACTACGGCCCGTAACGCATCCGCGGTGGAACATGGCGATGGCGCTAAGAACACATGATTTCGGATACATATGCTAGCGCAAATTGGATAAATAAGAGAAATTTTGAAAAACCGAACTCGATTACGAGAAACTTTAATTTATTTCGCAATTGAAAATAATAATAGAGCAATGCAGAAAACACTCGGCCATTTATCTGAGTTGCCGTATTTAAAATTTTAATACTTTGATGATTGATCAATTGAAACCAGTGTTGCTGCATTGGAAATTGTAGCACAGAATATACCAAAACAGGGTAGTACTATGTTTTATACCTTTTCTTTATGGACTGAACTGAACATACCTAACATTATCTGTGCATTTTTTGAAGCAATGTCAATAATAAAGAGATCTTGAGCTGTCTCTGTCTAATATTATGTGTAATGAATGTCATGGTGTATTGTCATTTTGTCATGTCAAAGAAGTGGTGTTCCTGTAATTGTCAATGTCAAACGAATTGCGTTGCGTCGTACGTTACGTCGTACTCGTCGTATCGTATAATTTCATAAAAACGTGCTAATTTTGCAAAAGCGTGCAATCGTGCATTTGTCTGATTACTGTACATAAAATTGTTTAAATTGTGTTTTATGACATCTTTCTGAAGTGTAAATATTCCTTTTGTGTGGAGTATTGCTGATTGTTTAAGATCATTATAGCTAAAACAGAAATGGAGGAAACTAAGGTTATGTTCCACGAAATGGAATTGGATGATCGTATTTTAAAGGTATCAATTCTTTTAATAGTGTTTTCATTAGCGTTATTTTAATTTTATGTCATAAAAGAATTTTACTGCATAATTTCGTGTGGGTACATGGGAGTTTGATTAATCAAAGCTAACCTATCCAATGTTTTTAAAATAAAATTAGTTTATTTCAGGCCATCTCGCAATTGTCATGGTCACAGCCAACCCTTATTCAGGAGACAGCAATACCTCTCCTGTTGGAGGGCAAGGATGTCCTCATGAGGGCAAGGACAGGATCAGGAAAGACTGCAGCCTTCGCTATTCCAGTGATACAGAAGATACTAAACCTCAAGAACACAAGTGTACAGCAATGTATCAGAGCCCTTATATTGTCACCTAGCAAAGAATTATGTGGACAGGTAATGATAATGTTTATTTTTAACTAGATTTAACTTGTATGACAGTTATATTGCTCAGCTACCATAATACTCAACTTGAAATTAGCACATATTATTAAAATAATAAAACTTTTTTTACAGATTACATCAGTCATAGGGCAGTTGACATTAAAATGTGCTAGAGAAGTGCGTTGCATAGACATCTCTTCAAGTGGAGACACTCAGATACAGAAATCATTGTTATCAGACAAGCCGGACATTGTAGTGGCAACTCCGTCCAGGGCTTTGGTACATTTGAAAGGCAATAGTATGAGGTTAAAGGATGACCTGGCTATGTTAGTTGTTGATGAGGCAGATTTAGTATTCTCTTTTGGTTATGAAGATGAAATTAAAGAGTTGTTGAAGTAAGTAACATATTTGTTGTAACCTAACATTCTTGCAAAATTTTTTTTTTATAATATACACATTTTGTTTTAATAATTTACAGTTAGGTTAAATATAATTCAACTGTAGCATTAAAAAAAATTTAATATGTAAGAATTATTGTTTGAGTAAAATTCAAAACAATGTAAATTTTTTCCAGTCACTTACCAAAGATATACCAAGCCGTCCTGGCATCAGCCACTCTGTCAGATGATGTTCTCAGTCTCAAAAAGATTGTCTTGAGAAATCCTGTGACTCTCAAATTGGAGGAGCCGGAGCTGGCTCCCTCGTCACAGCTGCAGCACTACCACTTGTATGCGGAGGAGGATGACAAAGCCGCCATACTGTATGCCCTACTTAAATTAAACTTGATAAGAGGCAAGAGTATAATTTTCGTCCGTACTGTGGATAGGTGTTATAAGTGAGTATTCAATT
The DNA here is from genome assembly GCA_001278395.1 of Lerema accius. NCBI lineage: Eukaryota > Metazoa > Arthropoda > Insecta > Lepidoptera > Hesperiidae > Lerema > Lerema accius. The sequence continues at coordinate 44,170 of LGAG01000067.1, forward strand.
TTATACTTGTTCTTTTTGTGAGTGAATTTCCGTTTTTTGTCTTATTACATATTCGGAACATGTGCTTCAAAGTGGGTTAATAATGTTGGTAAATTATTATTCATCATTCGTTAGATGTACCTTATAATCAAAATTTAATTGTATCTCTTGGTTCATAATTAGTTGTATCTCACACTTCATTTAATAAATATTGAGGAATCATATTTTACAATGTTAGGTGCACTTAAATGTTGATTTACATTGTGTATTTATTAACTTAATTACGTATTATGTTATGTAAACCTATAATGTTAAGTAATTCTAGTTTTGTGTTACTTTTAGGCTCAAATTGTACTTGGAGCAGTTCAAAATAGGTTCCTGTGTTCTAAATTCGGAGTTACCGGCAGCAGTCAGATGTTTGTCAGTGGACCAGTTCAACAGAGGGCGCTATCAGATCATTGTGGCCTCGGACGAGAAGGCCCTGGAGAAACCTGACGGAGGCCTCCTGCAGGGCGAGGAATGGAATAAGAAAAGGGTATGTTGCTGTGTAGGGAAGGACCGCATTTGTGGTTAATGTGTATTATCTGATTATTTTCGTATTAATTACAATTTACAACAATACCAAGTATCTTAATAGGTGAGTATAGATTTGAGTCAGGTGCAAAAGTTACTTATATTTATAGCGCTATGAAAGTTATATGTATTCTACAAGAAATTACAAGTAATCAATAAATACCCAAGCTTTAACAATCTTACTTTATATTAGTTAATATTCAAACTGACACACTTTACACATATAATTCTATAAGCAAAGTAATAGGTCGTTTCTATCATAAATAATCTATGATTTGGTGGTTTCCCAGCAAAAATCAAAGCGTAAACGCGACAAGGAGTCGGGCGTGTCCCGCGGGATCGACTTCCAGCACGTGGCCAACGTCATCAACTTCGACTTCCCGCTCGACGTCACCTCGTACGTGCACCGCGCGGGCCGGACGGCGCGCGGGAACAATCAGGTGACTATCTTAAACTTGTTATTTAGCTCGGGTTTGCCCTCGCTACTAGTAGATTGTACTTCTCTAGTATGTAGATTGGTGGAAGGGCTTAGTTGTGAATTTAACGGTTGGAAGTTTTTATGGAGTCCAAAGGCCTCCTTCGGCCTGGCTTGACGATAGTCATCCACAGTAACAACAGGACCCGATAGCTTATGGTGCTCTCTGAAGTAAGGTAGTACTTACGAAATTTCTGTTGCTAACAGTCAGCTGTGGTTTGTTTTAATCGTATAAGTATTGCATGATGTCATGAAACCCTAAGTATATGTATAAGTCCATTGCTATATAGCTAGTAATATTTCGTCTGCAATCAGTTCAGCTGAATAATTTTAGTAGTGTTAACTTTTGTTTAGAAAGTAATAATTTGTAATGCAATGCAGGGGTCAGTGCTGTCATTTGTGGCGATGAAAGAGAAGCCGCTGATGGAAGCGGTTGAGGAACACCTCTCTAAAAGCTTCAATGGCCAGCAGGTTATACAGTGAGTATACATTCTTCTATATGTAGATCACATTTTATAATCCAGTTATCTCCTATATGGGTTGCAGCCGTAGTTAAGAATGCTGTGTGACCATTATGATTGGAATTCTCTGTACACAAGGTCACCTTTCGGTAAAAAAGTGTGCTATAGGAAAAGAGGGATGGTATTGGCATTTCTTTTCTTTCTTTCCTAGTATAAGGTCAATCTTCAAGTCAACAAATAGCTCAGAGTGTGCTATACTCTATAATTACAAGTGTGCAAATCAAAGTGCACTGGAACATGATAAAGATTGGCATTCATGGGTTGCTATGCTAGCTCAGATGTCACAGGTGAACTCTGTCAGTGTAAGCCTGGGCTAATGCTATGTGTGTGTGTGTGTGTGTGTGTGTGGTGCAGGAAGTACGAGTTCCTGCTGGAGGAGGTGGAAGGGTTCCGGTACCGGTCGCGGGACGCCTGGCGCGCCGTCACACGCATCGCCGTGCGAGAGGCACGACTCAAGGAGATCAAACAGGAGCTCATCAACTGCAAGAAGCTGCAGGTTAGACTGACACACATTTACACATACATGATTAAATTAAAATACCTACTTCGATGAAGGTTTTGTTGGGTTAATTGAAGACTATAATTTTCGAATAGAAGTTACATTGAGTTATCTTAATAAGTAGCAATCTTTATACTGATTGGCTGCAAAATAATGTGACCAAATTAAAGACTTGCTGCAACTATTGTTACAAATGTAATGATAATGCTTATAGATATTATAAGCTTCCCGACTTGAATCACATATGGAAGTTTACGGATTGCGTGTGTTTATACCAAATCTATTATTACTTTAGCAACACTTGAAAACATCACATGATGACACCGTTTGAACATATCACTTTGATGAACGACTAATCTTCTCTCTGACTGGAACACCCATAACCATCCAAACAATAACCCCAAGCACCGTTAGTTATGGTTCTCTCATCCCCTCAGGGTTACTTCGAGGAGAACCCTGGGGACCTGGCGGCGTTGCGTCGTGACAAGGCGCTCCACACGGTGCGCGTGCAGCCCCAGCTGGCGCACGTGCCGGAGTACCTGCTGCCGGCCGCCCTGCGCTCCGACCAGCCCGAGCCGGAGCCCGACCAGGAGACCGAAGCCCCCGCGCCGCAGACCAAGAAGAGGAAACACAACTTCGGTAGCGCGAAGCGGCATAAGTATCAGGTTGGTTCGGGTTAAGTCTGATACAGAGTAATTGGTAAAGTTTTTGCTGCTCACGCTGTGATGCTAAGGCTCGATTAACGGCTAAGCGCTTTAATTGTATTGTATCCAAGCAATAATGTTACACAGATGCAGCCATGCGTTTAGTATAATAATTATAATCTGAAATGCCGGTGTTAACGGCAAAAGGCTTAATTCAATAAATAGATTTTTAATATTTATATCAAAATTCCATTAACGTAGCCACTTTAGCCACATTTGAATAGCAAATCTGAAGGACGGGAATGTCTTTAGGACATGATGGAGGACATTTAGCAATAAACTTATCCTATTACGTAATAAATAATACTTACAAAAGTTCTTATAAAATTTAGTATAATATTTACAAGAGTTGGTTTTTCGTTGCAGGCACGTCAGAGCGATCCACTCCGCAGCTTCCAGCTGAAGAACTTGGGGAAGAAGTCGACCGCCAGCGACACCTAGCGGCAAGCCCTGTTAGTATCCGAAGAGAATATAATTAACGTTAATTACGAAGAGCTCTCAACGATTGCTCGCCAAGTCCACGTCAAGATTTTTTACTCGATTGTATTTTTTATACTATTGTTGTAAGTTGTACAATAAATAGTGTCTCACTTTGTGTTTTTTCTTTACACAGTGGCGGCGACGTGGTAGCGCGCTAGACCGTAGTTGGTTAGTACGGAACACTTCATGTTATGATCATGTTTTATGTCTAATATATGAGTTATATTTGAGCTGAGTTTCGTTTTTAAGTCGGGCTTACCTTGTAATTTTTTTTTTCAAAATTAAGCATGAATTCCTTTTGTTTTTTTTTTCGCTAAATGCATGTTTTTTTTTAATAAGCATTCCTATTGTATGTTTTGAAGCTGCATATTGTGTAGTTAGTGAAGGGCGATTATATACAGGAGTTGTATGAAGCTGGTACAGAGACTGGCCGTGGCGTGCCAACATCTGCCGCCCACAGACATACATAATAATAAACCTCGAGTAGGACTGACCTTCCCTAGGGGGACTGTTAGTTGGTTAGTAGGTTTTGTTATATAGTAATTATTACAAGTTGGTTTGATAGCTTTGATTGATACAGGTGGGTAGGCTAATTCACTGTCAGTGCGATTTAAAGAAAATGGGAATTTTTTCAAGTAAAAAGTAAATATAAGTATGTTATAAATTAGTCCACATACAATCAGGAGGGACTGCAGTCAACTTGTTAATAAGATAATATCCCGCCTTTCCTTTGGTACCCTTCGATGTGGGAACATATCCAGGAGTAAAGATAAGTTTCATCAGAATGAGTATGATGGTGTCCGTGTGATGCCGCAACATACAGATTGACAATAATTTAAAAAAGTTTTGGTCTCTACATCGGTACCATAGACTATAATATAGATTAAAATATTCAATGCATAAAATTGGCCCCATACAGTTTTGTTACAAATGTAAAAACAAGGTAAGTATAAAAGCATTCGCACCCCAAGTTTTTCGGGTAGCCCAACCAAGCTATGCTAAGGTGTGCTTGCTGACGAAGCTGACAACAAAACGCTTCATGCAAATAAAAATTTACATCCTGCCTAAATAGGCACTCATTTCGCCAATTCGATCATCAAAGCTTTGTTTTATTTGCATGCTTCTTTTCATAACGCACTAAACAGACTTGTCGTAGTCGTACTTTCAGTAGAGAACTCTGTTATCGGTATTCCGTACTCTACACGAAACTGAAAAGGTTTTTGGATATTTAATAGTATGTATGTAACGTAAGTGACTAATCTCCCAATCTTGAATGGTCTATTTCTATATTCGTTATTCGGATATATTAAATTCATATAAATACTTACGTGCGTCTGTTTGTATTGCATTATTTATTTTACATTTGATATGGATAAGGACCGCGCAGTACGCAAGTCCTACTACCAAAAATTATGCGTAAGACATATCCAATAAAGGATAGTCTCAGATTGGCGGGAACCCAGCCGGAGTGCAATGGTGGGGCCAATCCGGGGCAACCGCCTTCCTGATCACGGTACACCCTACGCAAGGTTAGTATGCCGCGGAGTCAGTGCCCGCGCCTTTTATACACTCTTTATAAAACCTCAACACCGTGATGTAACTTTTGGTCAGTTTTGGTATAGTGACATCTGTTGACGTAATTATAATGCTATGTGCTAATTGCCAGTAAAAAATAATGTTTGAAAATTCAATCGTTTTTTTTTTAATTGACATAATTTTGTTCACAGCTACGGCTTTTTTTTTATTTCGTTTCAAATTTTTTATAGCATCAAAGTAAGTTTAAATCCTATGGGATAGAGGAAGTATAAATAATATTTTTATAAACATAAAAGTCAACAATTTCTTATCTCCATATTATGATTGTTTAATTAATACTGAATCGTATTGTTTGGTTTTTGCGCGCAAAATAGTAGGTAACCTCAATTTTGTATTATAGTAGTTAATATAATAATGAAGTATTCGAACTACCTATATCTTCCTACCTAGCTATTTTCATTGATTTTAAAGTAGGTACAACTGAAATTAAACTATAATCAGTAATAGGTACTTGGTGACTTGGTGACATCTTGGTGATAATTGCTTGTGCGATGGTATTGGCACAAAATAGACTTTAATGGTATTGGCTACTTGCTTGTTTTTATAGTTACGCTGCCGAGCTGCCATACATTGTTGTAAAAACCATTTTATGTCTATTTGTAAAACGATTGCAAAGAAAAGAGCTCTACTGAAAATTTTAGGTAAGTACCTACTTTGCAGTATTTTACTACCAATAAAATGAATCTGTCGGGTAGGTACAAAGATTTGTTATCGAAGTATGGTCATCTTATTACGAATTTCAATATACCTACGGACAGTTTTCAATATAAAAAAAACCAGTTGATTTTATAAAAAAAATATTTTATTTGCTGCCAAACATTCCTAAACAGATTTGGAGTTTCTTCTCTTTTTGCGAGGTTCCTTTATCACAGTCTTCGAGTCGCTGAAGGCCCTTCTGAGTGTCAAAGTTTGGTCTCGAATGGACTCCCTGGAGGACACGTAGTCCGGGAACGGTCGGTTCAGGTAGTATCCGTAGGGACCCATCTCGCGACGCAGCCAGGGACTCGTGGTGATCCTGAAAACAATAGAATATTTTGTTAATTCCTGTGGTATTAAAATGCCACTATCAAATTTGACAGCCAGAACGAGAAGAGATGTTTTAAGATATCGTTGCAGCTAATAAAACAGATTGTGTATAATTTTACTTGGTAAATATTTTATTAGGAAATTTTTATTTTCTGAAATTCGAGAGATTAATTTATCGCTGCTAATGTAAGCACCTTTTGGGGAAGAATGACCAGTGTGTACTAAATGGAACCACGCTTGGTGCTAAGTTTGTTTAAAGTAGAAGACGTTTAGAAGGTTTCCTCTGCCATGGAGTCCTAAGGTATTTTCTCTTGGTTCCATTTCTTCCTGATTAGTCTAATGAACTAATGTCGTACCAGATCATGAGCGGCGGCGCGACCGGCCGGGGCCGCGTCTGTACAAACACGCACAGCGGGATAGCTCCCAGGACCCAAATGATCCATTGCTCCATCAACTTCTGGGTTTGAATCACATCATTTGTTGTCATCGAAGTTTCGTCCTGTTGAATAACATTATTCTGCGTACATTTTAATATTAAGCACCTTCGAAAAGCGGGTCAAAACTCCATTGACAGAAATCAAAGTCGTCGAGTTGTGGACTGTTGGTAGGCAGTTGAAGCAATAGGCATTGTTGATGTAATTTGCATATTTTTTGTGAATGACGCCGAAAAATAAAAGGCGATGTTGTTAAGTTACTTAAAATAACGAACAATGTAAGTACCTACTTATATGTTATATTACTTACACTATCATAACAATACTCCACGAAAACCTTCACGACTCCCACAAGCACGACCCAGAAATGAAGACTATATATGATCATCCATAGAAACAGTAGACGCTGAAAAAAAATTATAAGTATTAACAGTATCGTCGAGCGCGATTGAAGTGCTCATATGGCTTGCGTCATTCTAAGTGATCGATAAAAATAAGCAACTGCGGGCGCGGTCGGAAGGTGGATGGGTGACCACTGGTAACAAAATTTCTGGACCACTTCCATGCTTCGGAGGCCATTGGGCGCCACAAAAACTTCCGACACTTGTGTCGGCGTCGGCCACTAACCCCTTCGCCAATCCACACTGGTGCAGCGTGGTGGAGTATGCTCTAGGCCTCCTCTGTTATAAGCAGACCATGTTCAGTAGGGGGCATTTAATAGGTTACGGTTGCTTTAAGCTTACTACACTACTAATACTTCATCATTGCCACCTGCAAAATGAGCTCCCAAAGCGGCACCCTTCTGAAGATAAACCGTCTGAAGAGTGCCGTCAACACCCGGTGAGCCAGAGCAGCGGCTCCCACCGCCCACAGCGCCGTCGGCACCAGCGACAGCGTGCTGTCTCCACATCGCGCCCACGACACCAGCTAGAACACATCATACAGCCACTGACCTTTCACCCACCATGTAGTCGTTACTGCACTGTAGAAGGGTGAATCCTGATAATTGATTTGGCTAGTGCTGATACGGGCATTAACGCTTGTCGTAGTGAGTGGAGAGCCTCTTGTGGGGCAGCGTTATGGGTATGCGCTATTATGATTGATGCTTTATTTGTACGGATTTAAAAATAGGCTTATTAAATTTTAACTGCATACTTAAATCGCATTTCATATGTGAATCAGTGGACATCTTTGAAATGGATTCTTATTAATTTAAAAAGTGTGTTTCTAGTCCTGCCTTTTTTGGACCAATGACTACAGTTTTTCGCATGCATGGAATAGTAATTTATGAAAAAACATACATGGTAGCCCTCGTCATTTAAGTAGTTCCATAAGAATTGGGGCCACATTCCAAAATTTTGTAAATTTGGTTAAACTCTTCCGTTACTAAAACTTCAGAGCTACGTAATTTACTCCGTTTCGGAGCATTACTTCTTCATGATTATTTATTACAAAAATTACATTGTTTTTACGATTTACATCTTGAGTTTACGTTATAACACAAATATCACAATGACAACGTGTGTCACATTTAAGTTACCAGAACTAGATAATAAATAAATAAAGAAATATAGCACATTTTATCATCACAAACCAAATGAAATTGTAAAAACCTATGGCACAATATAGAGACAAAATCCTCAGTTAAATACCATATTCTGAGCAAAAATGTAGAAACCTATGTAGATAGTCAAAAATCGCAGAATAACAGTTTGTTCTCCGATTAGAGAATGTAACCTATATTTGGTTTTTACTAATATTATGGTTCTCTATTCAGTACAAAGTAGGTAACTATTTCTAATCTGGGATTCAGTGGACAATATGAGACTTAAGAAGGAACATCGAAATTACGCACACTTATTACACCCAAGTTACCATTAGCCACTTCACTGTGTACCTACCTACCTATTAGGTACTCCATTACTTATATCGTATAGGTGACTTTTAGGTGGCAGGGCTGGTTGGTTTGGAACTTCCTTCCTCCAAGTACACTAAAGCTAGTAGGTAGTTGGCCTCAACCCATTAATGGCCCACTATTGAGCACGGGTCTCTCCTCATAACTGAGGAGTAGCATCATAAATAACAAGACAATGTTAACAGTAACATATAATTATGTAATATCACAGTTGATTTGTAGGTGTATCATAATTTGGCCATGCTCTTCCAGGGACAGGCGTCGTCATAAAGCGTTTCCATCGGGTGGGGCAGCGCCAGAACTACTTCCGCCCTCGTTCGGTGCACTTGAACACGGACATCTTGTTTTCTGCAAATTATTACCACTATTATTAACTAGGTACTGTTACTTAATATTATCAGAAATTGTGACGAGTGTAGAGTAGTTGAAGATAACTCGTATCTTGATGAAGTGTGTTCGGAATGAAACATTCAGATTCCTAAATCTGGGGTTATAGGTAAATGTCGGCTGTTTGAATAATATTCTGGCTCTGAGGAGGACTGAGTGCTAATCAACTACTACTGAATTACCTATTACTAAGACTACTGATTGAGCTTGATGCTCAATAAAGTAAGATAACAATGTAGAGTATGTATTTTTTAAATGTGTTATATATTAAATCATTATTGTTTGGTACCCAACTTGATATCATTATTTGTTTTTATTAAGCCTTAAAGAGGACGTCATAATTTAATTTAATGTAACATCACATAGCCAATAACCAGTGAACAAATAAGATGCTGCCGGCGACACCTCCTCTGTGAGATGACGTTAGAGTAATTTAGAATTTTTATATCGATCTAAATAACCCACCGTAGTAGGGTAACAAGAGTGTTGTAAGGATTGTAGAACTGTAGTTGGGCAACCTTAACAAATGCTCGGAGTTTCTCAATCGCATCAGCGGCGGTCTCGCTCGACTGTCCGACGAGGCGCNGTACTTACGTCTTTAATAAGGGTGTCCAGGTAGTACTGGAAGAATCGCATGGAGCACACCCACAGGTGCACCATTAAGGCCAGCATGCCGAGGATCATAGTGGACTGCCAATTAAACAATGGTCATTCTCATGGAAAGGTAAGTAAATAGTAGTACAATTATTTAAGGTTGAGGGTCACTGATCCCTAGATTATCACGCCATACAGATAGATCTTTAAGTAAGCCAGATATTTTCATGTCCATTTAAAAAAAAATTACATTTTATTGAATTAATTTTATTATTTTTTGGAGATTTCGCTTGGTCGCACTACATCGATCGATGAGTTACTCGTAAATCAATTCAGCCATCAACCCAGACCTCCTTCCTCATTACTGTGAGTCTTCAAGTAGAGAGAACTTGTAGTGGAACTGTGGAAGGTGGTAGAGGTACTACTAACAACCAAGGTCTTCTCCATGACCGAAATGTGCACGTGGTCCCCGGGCTCGAACAGCGTCGCCTGCAGCTCGTTGTAGAGGAACAAGGCCGCGGCGCTCGCGAACACCGCCGTGGGGCCCATCCCCCACACCTCCCCGTTGCAGCTCAGCCATTTCGCAACTGATTCCAACTGGGACTCCGAAAAATCCTGCAGTAATCGTTCGATTTAAGGTTGACTTCTACAGAGAAATGTAGGTACTCATTCCTCTTAATTGACGAGGCCTAAATTTTACTTACAGCACGACGTGACTGCGAATAGATTGTTGATTGAAGGCTTTTGGCATAACGGTGCTATCTGACTATAACCACACGGACCGACGGCTTAATATCGGCCAGTGCGTACTTAGCCAAGCACAGAAACGCTCAAAATATGTGTAATATGTTGCCATGTCGGATAGTTCATCGACAGCGCTACGAATTGTTATTACTTACGCAGTGTGTATTGAAGCTCACAGACTTGCCCTCCATACATACGCCGGTGGCACGTTACAATTACTTTTTCCTTTAACATTTTCAATCTACATTTCATTAAATCATTATACTCCCGGTTTACTTTGTTACTAATTTTGTTGTGTTTATTCACTTTTTAGTAGATTTTTGTTCATTTTGACATATTAAAAATCTAGAGGGCATAATATTCCATTTGGGCATTTGTGACATTTACATAAGTCAAGATAGTCAGTGGGTTTTCTTTCTGCTGGTAAAACTATAGATTAAAAATATCCACATAACAAGAAGCAATTATAATCTTTTTATGCCTTGAGGTTACCACGCCGTTGGTAGAAAAGAATAGCGTATTAATTGAGCCGTATTTAATCACTATCTGAGGGCCTAAAAAGGCCACTTTACTGTGCTCAATACTTATGAATTGATTACATCGAATCATTAGTAATGTAGAGTTCGGAAAACTGCTTATAGTTCGTATAAATTCGAGCAACTTTGCTATGCCATTAGGAAGTCTTAGTTGGTACAAAATAAATGATTATAAGTACAAATTGCAACTTTACATCCTTCGTAAGAATAACAAAGCACAGTCTTAGAAAATCAACAATAATGCGTAGGTACCCATTTATAGTTCCCTTTTAGACCGTAAAGTAAATTACCGTGATGCTCATTATGTAGGGATTTTAGGGTGATCAATAAAACAACCTTTTTAATACAAATGTTCAGACGGAGTCGTGATGGCTGCCACGACCCACATCTGGTCATTTGACCATTTATTCCTACACTCGCTACGACAGTACACACGGCTACCAAGGTTACAACAGCTCAACTATGCGGTACAGTGGGCATACAGTATAAACCGTACAATACGTAACATTACAAAATATATCTTTACTCAAAAATCATGTACAAAAATAATTAAAAAATATCAAATTAAACTTACAGCGAGGTGGGTATATGAACTACGTTTTTCTTAAAGTTTTTTTTTATAAAAACACTTAGAACTCTACTCTAAAATGCACAACGATATTGAAATTTGTCGCCAAAACTTTTATATTGGGCAGGAAAGCATAAATATCTGGCATTTTATAAAGGAAGTTCGAAAAAGCTGTTGCGGTGTATTAAAAGTAGATGTGTAAGTAAAATGTACAAAATTAGGTATAAAACATCGTAGAATATTTATATTACGTTGATACTTATGGTTTTTATAAATGCAACTAATTAAATTCATTAAAATATAATATGAAACTTAATGTTATTCGTTATGTGTCTTGCTTTGGCGTATTGTATAGTTATTCCTACCTATTTTATATTGCTAGTAATCACGCTACATCTTTTAAATATAATTATAGAGTATTTTTATTTAAAACCATGATTAATAACAATTACAGGAGTATATTAAATATGGGGATTAGATAGGTACTTAAAATAGTTATTTAAAACGTTAGTTACAATAATAAATAGATGATTGTACCATTAATAATATCATCGACATACATATTTTTTAATTTCAATTACTTATATAACTCTTTACATAATATTGAGATTACTAACAACTAATTATAACATTAACATAACGTTGAAAGAAACAATGATCATAATTTTAATTACCATTACTTTCACAAAATTCCAAAAAATAAATAAATGCTCAATATGAGAAGTCCTAAATAAAAACCCTCAACATTTCTGCATCCATTGCCCAAGGACACAGAAATGTTTCCATTCGAAATAAAAATATATAACACAAAAGATTTTATAATAACTTTCTTCCTTAGATATAGTTTTCGATACTATCTTTTCACCTCAACATCAATACCTACGATTAAGTTATATAAGACGCAATGACAAAAAGTAGTTCTACATAGTTAACGAATTTTAAATATCAATAAGATAATAATATATTCTTAATTCTTTGCTTTATAATATCTGTTCCTTGAAAATACATGATTCCAAGAAAAGGAAAAGCATTTAAAATGTTTTATAGTCTGTCCAGCATTGTCCAAAGTATGTACAGCGTAACCTAAGTTTACTTACAAAAATATACTTCGTTGTATATTACATACGTGTAAAATCATAAAAATATTAATAGTATCAGTTAAATACTCAATAGTTTTTATTGTAAATAGGAAAAGCCGCCCGATATAAACATATTTAATACGATAATACATAGGTATCGTAGGTACCTAATATTTAGGATATTTTTCTTAAAACATATTGAGGTAAATGCACAGAAAATTATGTACTTAAAATATTTAGTTAAGTAGTACATAATATGTCATATTTAATATTAGATTGTGCGGAACACCGACATAGTACCTAATAACTACATTAAAATTAATTTATGTACACAATAATGTAAGTACATGGAAAGTACTGTTTCGTTAATAATTTATCTCTACTGCTACATATACATTACATAATAAAATTTGATGAATATTTTGAAGTAGAAGAAAGATTTTTGTAATTTAATTATTATTAGTATAAGAATGCATAACGCATGAAGCTCGACTACGATAGATTATTAAAATTAATAGAACATTATAGTTTAACAGAGCATTATAAAGACGAAGGAATTTTTTTGTCTCTACTATAATAATAATCTCATTTATTTAAATATACCTACCTTGACAAGCATTTCAACTCGAAGCGGATTATACCACAGGGTATGAGGGCTATAATAATGATTATTATTATACGTATAATAAGTTAATAGTAATCTGTAAGTATCTATACCAGCCACTCGACGGTCGCGGCGCGGTGTGTGTGTGTGTGTGCGGGCGGTCACAGGCTGCACAGTGACTGGTCCGACGGCGGTATGGTCGTCTCCACCGGACGCTTGATCGTCCGGATACGCTGGAATACGGATGACGTTGGATTAACTTTGTCATTTATGCCCCAATTGTTTGCTGAAAGGCGGCTGTGTTAATGCTTTCGTTTGTATAGCCATGGATCAAAATCGATAAACTTCCGAACTGTTTTATCAATGATATACTTATGCATGTAGATATTTTTAAGCTACCCTTATTTTGCTTAAGTGTTTTGAATAAAAAAAATTGATAACCAAATCGAGTAACTTTAGGCGGGGTCGTAGAAGCAGAATTTTGATTGTAAATTTCCGTGTCCTTATTGGAGTGTGGCAATATTCTGAGATATATCATTTCAGAAAAGACCTAAAAACAGGTTCTGAGGATAACGAAGAGACCACTCACATGCATCAAGCTCCCGGGGGTGATGATTAGTTTGTAGATGATGTAGAGCGGGATGCAGGAGACGGTGGTGCCGGTCATCACCCAGCCCACGGTGATGCTCCAGGGCGGGTACACGTACTCCGTGCCCAGCATCTCCTGGTGCGCCAGCACAGAGAACACGAACAGCACCAGCAGGAACACGGGACTGGATACCACATGGAAAAGGTTAGTTTGGAACAACTTCTGTGCAGGTTAACTTTCATCAAGTAGCTGCAGTCAGAGATTATAATTGTGTTTGATAACGAATAAAATAGGAAAGTTATGATCTGGTGGATGGATTGTTACCTCTGTTTATATGTACTTATACGAAGAGATATTATTCTTTACCCATAATTTGTTTTCAAAACAGACAAATGAATTCACACAAAAATGCCTTCTTTTATTTTTGGAAGAACTTAAATTCAAATTATAAACACCGAATTTGGAAGCAATCCAGCTTTAACTCTTGATAGACTTGACCCAAAAACAAAAGTACCTGCAATCCCAAATGTCGTAATCATAACCTTGGTGTTTGTCTCAAAACTTCATCTTATCTTCTGCAAATTGCTGAAGAAAGAATCCAGGATAGCACACCCTAGAAGATGTTTGACATCACCTGATGTAAGACCAGCAGGCTCGCCAGAACCAGCCGGGCGTGTGGCCCAGCATGCTCCTCACGTCCTCGGAGAAGCGGTCCACGCCGTACACCCAGCACACGCCGGCCGCCTCCGCGAACACCACGAACAGGATAGCCAGCCCCGGCCCGTACACGTTCAGCAAGTTCACCAGGTGCACTCCACCCTGCATCATATTGACGACATTGACGACTTGTATCCCACAACGGTTTTCATATCGGACTGTGGCTCTGAATCCAGCGTTGGATTACCAGAGAGGCAGAAGTTTGCAGCCCCACCAGAATATTGTATCGAAATATATGTAACATAAAAGGCTTCAATAGCAAGTGGCAAGTCCAGGAACATTTCAGTTACATTATAAACGATCTTAGCTTTATGCTGTTCCCATGTTTCAGCAACTGTTTATCTTCCAGTTTCTAATTTTCGTAATAAAACCAGATTAATGCACTTTCATTAAAAGTTGGTATCGAAAAACAAACGTGACTGAGAGCATTTAAGATCGCGCATCGCTCAAATGCTAAGGGGTGAATGAATCACCGTATCTGGCGTGAAGACGACCGCGCGGTCATCCCTCTAAGTGGTGTTGAATAATGCAATGAATACATTGCCCGTGCTGATAACACGGCTGTTCGAGCTCCTTTCATTTAACTCTCACTGCTGTTTTTATTTGTCTCCCGAATGTATCTAAGGTTTATATAGTTCTTTCTGACTATGTGAAGGAAACTAGATGTTTGATTGTGTTCACATATCGCAGAGTTTGTGACATTTCGTGTAGTTTCCTCAACTACAAATAACTAACGTAGGTGTTGCGTAGATTTATCGTGGATACTTCATAAAATATATCGGTCTTTCAGTACCTATCTGAATATTTGTTACTTTCTAAAACAATGTATTTTTTATAAATCTACCAAAGAACTTTTTAAAAACGTCATAAATAAAAATCCGTACCGATTCCGATGACCTAATATTAAGGAAGTTCAATAAAGTCTTTATCTATTACGTACGATATCAAGTTTCGCAGTCGATTGAAAATAAATCGGCCGAGTATGTAAGCCGGTCAGTCATAAAGCAGCGGCTGACGGCGGCATAAACGGGCTTCGTGAGATAGGCCGCTGTTACGTCACGGCGAGATATGACCGACAGGAATTAGCCTTACGACTTACGACCGACCGCGACATGGCTTATTACAATGAACTTGGCCTTAAAATATATTGCTGGTATGGGTTTTATTGCTACTAATGTACTATTGATCTTTTAAAGGACTTTGGTTCTGGATGTCATTCAGTTAGACTGATATAGATCCTTACATTGAGTACCTAATTACAGTTGGCAACCCATATGGTTCAATAGTTGCTATGCTGGATTGCCGCCTTTCAAAGAGTCTTGAATTCGGCACAAACAATTCAAATCCGCAGTCGAAGGTTCCATGTAAACTCTCGTTCGTGCATTTCAATATAAAGAAAGAAAGAAAGGAAACATTTTATAGTTCGTCAACTCACGTATGTGGTAGTGGGCAATGCGCAGATGTATATGAAGAGCAGCAACACCGCCACGAAGATTTCCCGATGGCGGCCGAGCACCCGCGGGTACTCGTCACACAGCGCCGTCGTCACCGCCTCCAGCCCTGCGACAACAACGGATGATAAGAGAAGAGTGAAGGATGATGTAATGCAAGTAAACTTTGAGGGATCTATAACTTTTGCCATTACCTCCAAAAGTGCTGTCTAATCCGAGCGTGATGAGCATAAGGAAGAATATGATGGCCCAGAAGACGGAGCCCGTCATGGTGGCGATGGCCTCAGGGTACACGATGAACACCAGCCCGGGACCCTCCAGCCCCACCTCCTCAATACTCTTGTTTTGGACGTGGGCCATGTACCTGGTGGATTCACACTAGCTGATATAAAAGATTTCTTTTCTGTGACATCCATTTGATACGAATACTATTAGACTTAAAGCCAAGCAATAAAAAATTGATTTAGATCATTTCCTGATATAGATTAATGTATTCATAATATTTACCTTGGCTTTTGTTGAGAACAAATACATGATAAGGTAACTCAAATGTCAACCTACAAGTACCTCAAGAAGTAAATACTTCTTATTCTTCTCTTACCCTAAGACGGAGAAGATAACGAATCCAGCAAGGAAGCTGGTGAGGCAGTTGATGGAGGAGGTGATGAGCGCGTCGCGGTAACAGTTGTTGTTGAACTTGTTGTAGCTGGAGAGCGCGAGCAGCGTACCGAACCCGGGACCGAGCGAGAAGAAGATTTGGGAAGCCGCGTCGATCCACACCTAAACGTACATTTTGCGTATGAGCATATACCTATTCAGTATAGGTAAGGCTGCCAGCCGGCCGTGTTGGCAAAATTTCTTGAGCATGGACCATGGATGCTAAGGCTTTAAAGTCCGTTACGTTTGTTCTAGAATAAATCAGATCAGAAATCTGTGTGATTTGTGGTAATATCTGCCTTGTATGGGTATATACTTTCTGGTTTGATATGTGTGGTAATCATACAATTTACCAACTATTTATGATATGAACTATTGCTGATAATTTGCACGTTTGAAGCGAGATAGTAGAAGTTTTTTACCTTGGAGTTTTGTAATTTATGCCATTCGGGTGTGAGGTAGTACCGGATGCCCTCGGTGGCCCCTGGCAGGGACACCCCTCTCGCTAACAGGATCAGAAGGACCACATACGGTGCAAGAGCTGTTACCCATACCACCTGTATCGACATTCATAACATGTTGGCGAATGGATTCCATACAATTAAAAAGAATTCTAAGTAAAACATAAAGATTGACCAAACTTACCTAATTATGCTCTTTCGAAAATATGATTAATCAAATCGGTCTAGTTTTTAGCCAGTCTAGAAATTGCACCTATTATGGTAACATCACCTACCTTCCCAGCACTGCGCACTCCCTTCCACAACGAGAAGTAGACGAGGACGAAGACTCCAAACACGCACAGCGCCAGCGAAGGTTTGATCGGTCCCATGTCATCCAGACCGTTGGCTCTGTGCTGCTCCAATACGTTGCGTCTGGTTGGATTTAGTATTGGATTATAATGTGGAAGTAGCTGACAAAAGTTAAAGAACATTAAATTGACTATTTCCCCAATGAAAGAAGTTTGACTTCTAGACTGAAAAATAAAGACGTGATATGAAGGTTGAAGTATGGACGTCATCATCCTTCAGTAAAAGTCGGAAAAAAGCAAAGCGAACAATACAATAGAAGATATCGGCCCTAATGTTAACCTGGTATTTCTACACAAATCATACGAATTGTTTCTACTACCGTACGTTAGAATCAGTAGTTGGTCACAAATTACTTGATGTCTGTGTTCAAATGATAGTCATGATTATTTAATAATATTTATGAAGGGTGTAAATTTTTAAAGAAAAAAACAAAAGACTGCATGGAATTCAAACGTATCATGAGAACTCCTACTCGAAGAACTCCTTGGCCGGTGTGCTGGAATTAGGGTTGATCTGGGGCGAGGTGACGGGCATGCAGAGCGGCGTATTCCAGGCGTTGTCGCAGCTGGTCCAGGGCAGCACTGAGTTGATGGACGCCAACGACGCCACCAGGTAGTACACCGCCCAGCCGATGATGGTGTTGTAATACATGCCCATGTAGATGTCGATCATGCAGATTGCGTAGCCCACACCTGATGAAATATGATGGTGAAGCTTTTTTTTTATTTGAGCATCTAGTGTGAACTCCTCGTTATGTGTATACTCAATAATTTTAGCTTTTTCTAAAACCCATTTTTTTTACTGTAAACGAATTTATTCAAAATATTTTGAATTAGTTTTAAGTGACAGTTAAATTTCCAGTGGTCACATTGTAATTGTTTATTAGCAACGTCATTTACATATTTATACCGACCCATAATAATTTATTTTAGTAATAGGGTATGTATTAGTATCGATGGTGCATCATTAAGTATTAATAATTATTATTGTTATTTTTTATCTGTTTGTAATTTATCTGAACAAAATGATGTTACGAATAGTCACGGAGGTAAACTGGATGTAGTTT
>LGAG01000067.1:67600-104956 GCA_001278395.1 Lerema accius
GGCCCTGGGCTGTCGCCCTGACACACACACACACACATCATTACTTGACCACTCTAGTCTTAGTTAGAAGTACATTTTTAATTGTAAACCAATCAAACAACTAACTACTAAGACCATAAATATTAATATTAGGTATTAGGTTTTAATATTTTGTAATCTCCGCAAATTCATCTATACATCAGTTATTTAGATAAACTAAGTTTTTTTTCCTTTCCTGTTCTCCAAAAATTAATTTGGGGTCCCGTTAAAGAGTAATGTGTGGAAAACGTAGTAATATCTGGAATGGTTATTCCCTAAACCTCTGGATCGGTAATGATCTAAACTTTTAATACAAATTCCAGATTTCAATAAGTAAAATTTGTTTGACATTGGGGCGCCCTGCGAGGCGGGGGGCCCAGCAAGAGCCCCGTGTGCCCCTATAGTAAAGACGGAACTACCTACCGCAATGCGGCTTCGTGGTATTCTTTCTATTAAAGCTATAATTTAATCGATTACCCATCGCTCAAGCAAGTTCAGTGACCACTATAAACTACCATTTATTGTCATCAATTAGTTTTGTTTACTAAATCGTATAAATTTGCCTTGTGTAGGCAAATAGGTACAATTCAGAAAGTTTGTAATAAACCCGAAAGTTTATTGTAGTAAAAAGTTAATGTGTGATAATTTCAATAACTTTTTAATTGTAATACATTGGAATTTGAAAGGAAAATAAGATGTTTAGTATTTTAAAAACAATTGTCATAAGACACTTGTTTGTGAGCCGCCTTAGCATCGGTTTACGGCTCACAAAATATTCTGATTGAGTGTCAAGAATCATATTTTATTCCTCTTAACTCTTGACCCGCATTTCGTGTGCTCGTAGTTATTAGAATCTTGATCGAAGATCAGATTTACCGTTTCATATTATGCTGGAATTGCTCTAATATATAAATATTACAATAATATTGATAAAGTGACAAATGAATATTTAGCTAACCATTGGGAATAAGTATTTAAATAACGATTAGGACTACAAGATGCAACTCATTAATTCTAACGTCTCTTAAATATTTAAACAAATTCAGGCTTTGAAAGAGACGTAAAAATAAAAATATTACACTACACACACCGCAATCTTACTGTATGAACTAATATATGTATAAATCGTGAGTAGGTACCTATTTTAAAATAATTGTATCAATTTTTCTACCTACTCTTATACTGTTACTTTAGTAATTTTTCATTATTATCATGCTCAATAACGGTTTGTATTGACAATTTGTTACAAGATGCCGTAATTATCGACTCTCATTGTCCTGTTTACGCGATTTCGTTGTGTTACAGAGGATCACTTTTCAACCTCCGACTCTTTATATTAAACATTCCATTCAAAAGGGTCATCCGTTGGGAAAGTTTTCTTTCGTAGAATTGAATATTTTGAATGTATAATTTAAGTATTTTGAATATATTTTAGGACCAATAAGCTCATACATACGATTGCACAAATAATTTTTATTTGTAAGGGGTAATAATTATCATGTACGAGGGGTCATCAGTTCTATTCCCAGTTGAACCACGATTTTTTAATCAATCAATATTACTGGTGTGTTTAAATATTGATTTATTTCATTCTCTACAAGTTCATAATTTTTGATAATCTGTACAAAAACAATTTGGCTGACAACTTAAGCAAGCATAAAAAACTAGTTGTCTAAATTCTGAAGGACTATATTTTTATGAAATAAATCTTCGCAATTAGAAGAAAATTACAAATTTCTTTTTAGCATATAATGCCTCTGGGCTCAATAATAATTACGTGTAAACATGGTGACTTCGAGGGGCGGCTGATTGCTTTGCCAACAAATAAACGCTGTAAACCAACGCGACGATTTAAACCTTTTTATAACGTTGACTGGAATTAAAAAAGAAAATGGAACGCCCATCACTGGGGAGTTTACCTCAGTAGCTACGAGTATATCAATATTTTCTTTAGTTCCTGTTATGTAAAGCGAAATTAGTGTCCTGAATTTTTACTTTTTTTCCAAATATCACTTTGCTAATATTCCACTTATTTTACAAATATTTACATTGAAAAATCATCATGTCCTTATGTTACTGTATAGTATAGGTACATATTATTTCTAATTAAAGGCTGCTTTCTAGTTTCTTGACCGTATCTTTGCTATGAATTGTTTTTTATATGGTAGTAGATGGAAAACATATTGATAAGGCTAATAAGAATCCACGAATGCTTTAGACGTACGAGCTTTAACTGTTCGTAGCTGTCGAGATAATGTGATCCGGGAGACCCGGTAATGAAAATAGACAAACAGTTTATTGCTCGCTACTTGATTGGATATAAAAGTGGATTTATCCAACCCACTAATATCTTCTCAGTCCCATAATTTGTTTAATTTAACCACTTTATTGTCAATAACGATACTATTTGATCCAACTGAAGGTAGAAATAATATTTGGCGTCCCTTAAAGACAGACTTCACCTCAGTTTTCAGTTGAGCTATAAATTTGGCCTGCGTAGGTACTAAAATCTAATGATAATGCAATAAAATACTTCAAAGCTGATCGGATGATGGAGATAGAAGACCGTAGACATGGGTAAACTGTGTAACTAAACAACGAATTCCCATTGAAAATTTACTCATTTCATTCGTCTTGGCAAGAACTTTATTCCTAGATCTTCAGGGTCTACTGATGGGGTCGAAAGGTATACTCTTTCACATCAGTTGACGTCCGTATTACAAGGATCGTCGTATGGAGCGTTTGTTAAAGCTACTACGACTATTTCTCCTTAAACCTCAGCTACATAGTGTATCGAATAGTTGTCAACTAGTTCCCAGAGTTTCGTGGCGCCACATTAGTTTAAAGGACACGTCGTGGTTAAACGCTCCCAAACTAACCGAAAAGCGATGTTACGAATTAATTTAAGTACGTGAACACTACACTTTTTATTCTCTTCATTGGTTGCTCCCATAATTGATCTTACTGTCTTCATTTTGTTCTTATAACCGATAGAAGGACACTTAATGGTAAAGGGTTACCTCTCCAGCACTAATAATAAACTAAGTATACGTGAATGGTTACATTTTAGACCTCTATTTTAAGAGTAATGCTCACACACGAGTTTGAAAATTATTGTTAAAGTTTCCATGGATAAGAAGTGCAGATCAACGTACGAGTGTCTTTAATATGTGTTACAAACGCATAGTATGATCAGAGAAATAATACAAAACACTACCAGATAGATACACAGACACGTAACACACCTACGTCAGTGGAAAGGAACCGTTGAGACAGTTGAGAAGTTCATAGTGTAATAATATATCATTCGTCCCTTGTACTCGAAATGTGACGATTCAAAAAAATAAGAAACCAAAATAATTTTCCTTTAAAACATCATTGGCCTTACAAGATTAAGTGGGGGATTAAATGCAAAATATCCACGCAAGGGGCTCTCGCATTGTGCTCTTTACGGCTGACTCGAAACGTTATTGTCAATAAAACGAGTCGCCATCATTCATGGCCGGCTTAAACTTAAATGGATTCGCTTACATGAGGTCTTTGTAAGGTTGAGCGCTACACAGAGTAATGGCTCTGATTGGGCACAATTTGTAAATCGTTTGTTGGTTTCATTCTTCTGTGTTTTTGTGGCTACCATTATTTATTATTTAGGAGTTAATTGGCAACAGATGTTTTGATAAGTGTGCCACAGTTTACTTTAGAATTATTGTGTAACGCTGGCTACAAATGTCCGGAATTTTCAGACTCTGATTTTTCAGTTGGGAAAAACCTGGGTTGAAACAGCTAGGGATGTCTTTTCTGTTGAAAATGTTTCTGTCGGCACAAATAACCTTTGGTTCTTTCTTTCTACTAAGCTCTTCCCTACTATCACTGTTAAGAATCTGATAAATTCTGGACGTATGTGCCAGACTTATACAATTTAGAATTATTCCTGATTCGAGCGTTTGCGCCCGCCCGTAAGTAGGTACCTAGCATAAATAAACTATTGTTTATTTAACGTATGAAGTTTATTGTCCACCGAGTGCCTGTTGCTTGCTTTAAAATTTCAGATGAATAAAATAAACAAATCAAAACAATTTATCTTTATCTTTAAAGTATAAGATAAAGATAAGAATAATTGAAAAATAAGTAAAAGCGGCGTTCAACGAAATTATGTTTCCTTTGAGAAAGGTTTTAAAAGATTAAATGAATAATTTATCTAATTCCAATATTCGTACTTCCGATACTTTTATTTGATTTTAGTTTAGAAATTACAATACAAATGGCTTTTTCATGTTGAAAATTTTCAATTTTGCATTTTAAAACTTACTTTATATGTATACTTATCAAATATTACCGCGACTTTTAAATATTTCGAATCCCCACCGTAGTGTTAGTTATATTTATTATACTGTATGCATCTATTCGCTTTTCAGACAATTCCTAGCATTGCAGGACATGCAGGACATACTAAATTACATACAATCGGCACGTGACGCGTCAGCGCATACCACACTCTGACATGACTACCATACCATGGGTAACATGTTGAACATGTCTAAATCAGAGGAATTTTTAGCACATAAGGACCACTATAATGAAACCGATATTTGTATGTTCAAATAATAACACACTCGTACTGTTATAATAGGGTTGCCGGGATCGTGGGTGCCATGGTCAACATAAAAACACGAACACACCTAGACTGAAAATACGAATTTAAATTTATCATTAAAATCAGCCTTGTTGGGAATCGAACGCAGGACGTAGCCAACGGCGAGCCTAATTGCGTCAGTCACCTGTCTGCGAAGCCTCAACAATTATAAAACAGCTTAAAATGAAAACTTCATAATTTCTTGTTACTCAGAATTATAGCTGAAACCCAATAATGTGGCAGCCCTTCAAATACTTCTAAAAAGGCACAAAAGGCATTTCTTACCAAAGGTATCTAAATAATAAACGGTCCATTGTAAGTAATGGTTATAATAACAATACATTTTTGTGAACTTGACCGCGAAATCTCTTTTGAAGTTTTGTAAAGTTTTTATTAAAAGTAGCATGAGCTAGGCCGGGTCAAAGTGGGCGGCCGGCGCGGTATGCCGGACTCTCAGGCTCGTCACTGCTATCTACTACTTTCGACTACGACTTTCACTATCTACTAGGGTTCAGCAGATATGCGGTTTAAAGTTGAAGGTGGTAGATCATCAAAACTGACTTCTGTCAAAATTTACTTTTGTCGTAGTAAACGGAAACCGCAAACAAAACTAGCGACTGGGTATTTTTTACCCGACTGTATGTATGTAGGTATGTCCATTTCATTGGCATGTCCTAGGGCTTCAAGGATTTCATCGTATGGGGCTTCATGGTATCATTAGATTCGTCTTCACTGTAAGAGGTATTAATTATTACCTCCGATTTTGTACAGTCGAATTTTTTGACTTTCTATTATTGATTGCTAGTTAATTTATTCCTTGCAATGTTTACTTATCAAAAGCGAAGCGAGGGCGGGGCATTATTAGTATAACAAACGGAATAGGATTCGCTGTGTTACGTAAAGACAAAGCGTAACATTATGCTATATCTGAACGTATGGGTTGTCATAATGCTAACGTTAGTTTGGAGTAGATGGGTGTCAGGAACAGACTACACTTGAACTAAATGTAGTCGGTTACGTCGAAGTATCCGACTCACAAACACTGTGTTTACAAACGGAACCCTCGAATATTTGCATCGAGCTACAAGTTTCCCTTTCCTTTTAACATCTGAAAACAGCTCACAAAGTTATTTCTTTAATTTTTTGCAAACAATTTGTGTAAAGGTCTTAGCAGACGCTTTGAATAGTTGAAGCAACTTTTTTTAGTAACTATTTTTCTTGACCAAAGTTTTTGTTTAGGTAAATATTTTTTTCAGTTATTTTATTGTACCTATTTGTATAGACGAGAGGACTCGTTCAGCGGTCAAAATTCACATTACTTATTGTGTAAACATTATACCACAGACCAAAAAATATATAGACGCAATCTTCAAAACAAGGAAGCGTAGTAGGGAAAAACGTAAAGTTAATAACAAATGATAACGTTTCCCGGTACTTTTCTCGGCAGACTCTGCTCGGTGACATAGATAGATTGACCTCACTTTTTTGTTCAGAACACTGAGTCTATTATATTTTTTGGTCTGAGCATTATACTCGTACATACCTACTGATATACGAGTACTATCCATATCCCTGGTTGACAAATGTCATTGTCAACTGCTTGTCAAGGGGGCCTTCTGTCTGATTTATGTTTTTGTGACATATCTGTGTATGAAACCTTGTGTGGGAGTGTACGTTTTGTTTCAATTAACATTATTTATAACATATATTGTCATAGAAATATGCATTTTTATTACCTGTGTAGCTAAGTTAAAGCGCAGTTAACGTTTTAAACATGACTTGAGTACCCATTCTTTTGACATCTGACATTTGAATATAGTGATAAAACACGCAACTAATATCAATTTATTATGCAGTTTTGTTACTAAGAGCTATGTTACTGTTAAAATAACAATAAAGTTCACTTTTTATAAAACCTAGGACACTAAAATTTTACGCTGAAACAGAAAAGTAGTGTTTTAAAATAAAAATAAATTAATATTAATTACTTTTAATTTATAAGCATCTCTACATGTTGTAATTGACTCTCCATCCCCACGCGAGACAATTTAGGTCCACTAAAATCATGCACCCGTGAACATAGCAAGCTCAGATTAAAAAATATTCTCAGACAGACTCAGTGTTCGGAACAAAAAAATAAGGTAAACTTTTTTTTTTACGATCTGACGTTTGCACCAAGCACGGTCTGCCGAGAAATGTCCCGGGAAACGTTGTCATTTGTTTATTAACGTTATTTTTTCCTACTACGTTTCTTTGTTCCGAAAACTGCGTCTATATATTTTTTGGTCTGTGATGGCGAGATTCTAATAAAAGTACGAGCCGTTCTTGATTAATAACCAAAATAAGTCCACACACCGTACGTCATTTGTTTTGTCCTGTCGAACACAGCTTGAGTACCAGATTGCATGGCTCGCCTCATTTAGATTGACTATCCGATGGGTGGCGAGTGGTGAGCTGCCGAACTTGTCAATGCCATTACCAACTCTATCCAACTTATAACGATACCTTGGCTAGTACTTCATGTTTGCTGTACCTATATTTCTGGCACCTGTAGCTTACTGAACTTAGGTATAGATTGGTGGGAGAAAACACTAGGTTAGTTAAGTCCTTTCACAGGCATACAATAATTAAAATTAAATTAAGACTCAATGTAAGCTACAATGATGTATTAATAAAATAAAATAATAAATTATAATAATGTCACTTATTATGGTCATTTTAACGGAAGCGTTTCCTGAGTGAAATGTATCCTATTACCATCTCCGTTATATTAGCTACAGTCGTATCAAATTCCATCTTATCGGTTTAGTAATTTCTGCGAGATATCTGACATACAGAATTAAAAAAAAACACCACGTCGACAATGATTCCAACACTAAAATTTCCAAAAATCATTAAATGTACATAATCGATCCCGTTACTGTTATCTATCATTGATCATAGATCAACATGCGCATCGATCTGCGATGAGCTGCACGATGTCAAGGGAACTAGCTCATTGTGCATTGTAAGTCGCATCGAGATCTCCGCACACACTCGGTCGACGACAGCTCCCGTTGCTCGTAAGCCGATTACCGCCGTAAAAAAGTATTTATCAAACAGAAAACTTTTAGCTATCAGTGCAGGGTTGCAGACATACCTTAATAATTCTGTCTGCGACGTGTATCACTGACATTGCCTAACTTTAACGACCACCTAAAGCAAATAGTATTTTCAATGCATCACGTCATGTAGGTACTGTTATGAAGATTTGTAGGGAGAATCACGAAACTTGCTTAATCTACTTGCCAATGTTCTCAAATCCAATCAAATTAATTTGATATAATACGAAATGGTGTAATCAAACATGTGTCGCAATATACTTTTTCAGTGTTCAATGTACCTACCTATTAATTTTCTCTAATTGTACGATGAAATTACCAATCTGTGAAGTGAAGTCGAAGGTGGCTTTCAGCATAGACGTAATGAACTACTTTGATTATAAAATTCCAGAATTATGACATTTATAGAAGGTAATAAACTATTGTAGTAATGACCACAAATTAAATTTTCGGTATTTACTTTAACGTCATAGTCAGTTGAATGAGAACAGGAACTAAATTTAAACTAATATAAATCGAAAGTAAGTTTGTTTGATTACCCTTTCAAACCTTAACTACTAACCCGTTGGTTGTCCTAAAGTTTTGCATAAATATTGTCAAGAGCACGAATATTGTGAAGCTACCAGTAAAAGTTTAATAAAAGTGAATTCTACTAATAAATAAGAAAGTTTCAGAAATTCAGAATCATTTATTCCAATATCAGCCCAAGTACCTACGTACATTAAATTAATGACATCTTAACAAAAATAAAAATGTTAACTGACTGACAGACACGCTACAGCCTAAACGGGTAAACCTGGAAGCATGAAAGTTGGTATAAAGGTTCCTTATAAAGCGTAGGGGAACACTAAGAACGGATTTTTGGAAATTCACACTTTAAGGGGGGGAAATAGGGGTTTAAAGTTTGTATGAAAATAAACCAAATTTTAAAGCAAACAGTTTGCAAATTCGTATTTGGGTTAACGGTTGATTATACTCGTATATCAAATTAAAACTAAAGGCTACAAGGACAGTTTGTGATGCCTGCTTTCCCTACATTGTATGTATGATTTCGGTTTAGTTTTAACATGAATAAGTTATACTTCGGAGTCTTTTTAGGAATTGGAAAGACAATTATAACGTTATAGCGGTAATAATAGTTATAGTTGTAATAATAGGATGTAGAAATTAGATGCAATTAGTGCTTCTGATACAAAGTGTCAGGACTAAATAGAGACATCTCCGAGATTTTTTTTACAATGACGAAACAAATACGCGCTCAAGAACCCGGAAGTTAATTTTAAAAGAATTTGCAACAAGTAGTAGCAACAGGTAGACGCTGGCAGTCCGCCTGTAATAATGAAACGGGAAATTTTAACACAGGAATGCGCTGCCTGAAGTAAAACTCGGAATAAAATTTATAAAGACTTAAAAAATTTACTAAAACAACACATTTTTGTTAGGTTTGCACTTTTTGTCTCTGTTTTGAATAGAAAATTGCACTCGTATGCAATAATATATTCTCTCTTCATTTATCGTTTTAGAAGCTTATTTTAGCGATAGAACAACTTCAGTAATATAACTTATGGGTTTCTAAAACATTTTCCATGTACTCGTATTGTGTCCAAAACCATTTAGGATTAATTTTTGTTTCTAAAATATTATAATATTAGCTTAACACAACAAACCAAATTGAATACAACATAAAATATCAGTGGATTCAAATTTTAAAATTTGATCCCGGGTCTAGAATGCGCTTAAACCACAATACCACTATAGAATGCCGACAAATCTTGCTGTTCATTAAGAAAGATGGGATTAATCTTGTTAGTGATTCATTCTGCAAATATTAAATTAATTTAACGACCATTAAAGATGGTGAGACAGAATGTAAGGGTCATATTTTTTAACCTTTTATTCTTTAATAGCTACCTAGAAATTCGTTTCGTATATGTTCACCTTATAACGTTTTTTTGTAGGTGACAAATGACGGGCTCACTCTGAGACCTTTTACAGTCGATCAGTGTCAGTTGATATTTTATTTTCTAGTCGTCAAATATTCTTAATAGTCTATATTTTTTATAGTTATTTCATTGAGTAAAATTATTATCTCGCATCCTCCTATAAAGAACTGAAGCAAAGTTTTTTAATGAAGCGTACCTTGTGGACCCCTGTTTGTTTGTTATTATGTGTGTTCATTTACGGATTTTTATTAAGTTACAACGTAAACTAAACCAAATAAGTTAAGTTATATTTGAATTCTACGTCGCATGTCGTACTAAGGGTAAAAAATATTTCCGAACAATTTGAAAAATATTTGCATAGAAAGTGTAGGTACGTTTGTGAATAGCTAGGATTTATGGAAGAGCAAAGTTAGGACCACAACTTACTTAAAGGCGATCTATCCGTGGACCTCCATTTACATTTCATGCACCTCATTGGTTTTTCTACTGATAGCGACCCCTTGCGGGTCGTAATCGACTTGTGAGAGGCGAACACTACTTTAGTCAACAATGCTATAGGCATCAGTGGCTATAAGTCACATCTTTCGCTTAGATATAGAAGTATAAATTTTTTTGAGCTTTTAGTAGTTGCCTTATGCGATATTTGAAATAGTCTATTTTGATATAGATAAAAAATTAACACGTACAGATTGACCCGTGAACAAACATTTATCTGTTATACAAATTAGGTAGGTACTGTCTCGACCGGGAATCGAACCCGGGTTCACTCAACTACCAACTAGGTTTCAGGCTATCAAAAACACGGAGAGTCTGCTATCCCCAAAATTCCGTAAGAACCGCGATCGCGACATAACAATCTGTAGGTACTTCACGACTGTTTAAGGGCCCAACAGTGGGATATCGGCTGCAGGCTTGATGGTTTTGTCATACGATAACATATCGAAAGACAAAAACTTTGGCAGTAGGTATATCATGATTGTGCTTAAGTAGTTACCAAGTATTATTAAATTAAAATGATATTATTATCGTGACTATTCATGATTTACTTTCCACTAAGAAATCTGTTTCTATCTACCTAGACTTTTCTTTCCTTAATCAAAACTCCATACCGTATGCACATGATTTTAGATTTACGATATTAAAAAAATATATTATTATTATCTGGTCAAACTAAACAGTCTCAGTTAATACTGAGATTTTCTGAAGATGACCCGTGATTTTAGATTTATCATATAAAAAAAATATATCAGGTCAAACTAAACGCTGCATTAACTGAGACTTTCTGAAGATGACCCGTTATGACTTGTTCTGATATAGAAAAAAAATTAACTTACCTTATGTTTGAGTAGTCGTCAGCGTTCCGGCGAGAGGAAGCTCATGTCGAAGCGTAAGAGATGCGTCATTGCTGCTGAGGAGAGTTCCGCGCGGCGTCCGGTGCAAGACTGATGGTGGCCGCGGCCGCCACGAGGCCCTGGCGAGGGGGGCGTGGTGCGCGCCGACACGCCCCCAGCAACAAGTGATTGCCACTGGATGATGCTCCCATCTGGATTTCGCAATTGTTTCTAACATACTGTTAGGACTTAGGAGCGTTGCACATAGCTGTTTTAAAACTCGGAAAATTTATATTTTATTGCTTTCAAACGCTTGAGGCAACTTTGATAAATTAAAGTCATGGTTTGTCTGTAACTGTCTTCATCAGTGGACTTTCAAAAATTGCGAATACCCTCAAGGATAAGGTTAACTCTACTATTAATCCAGTGGCTGATCTCATGACTTAGGTGTTTTTGGCAATGTTGTATTTATAACAAAAATCTCCAATCTAAGTACGCAATTCTTGAAAACATCAATTTTTTTTAAAGCAAACCAGTATAGAGTACCCTGAGACCTCATCATCATCATACTTAATAAAAATGTTGATTGACTGACAGACACGCTACAGCCTAAACGGGTTGACCTAGAAGCATGAAACTCGGCACAGAGGTTCCTTCTAGAGTGTAGAGGAGCACTAAGAACGGATTTTTGGAAATTCCCACTTTAAGCGGGGGAAATAGGGGATGAAAGTTTGTATGAAAATTAAAAAAAAATTAAAGCAAGCAGTTTGCAAATTATTATTTAAGTTTTCGATACTAAGCTAAGTGCAGATTTTAAAAATTTTAGGAAATTAACCCACAAGGGGGTGAAATAAGGGATGAAAGTTTGTATGAAAATTAACCAAATTTTAAAGCTAGCAGTTTCCAAATTCGTAACCTTATTCAACGATTTTCTTAAATCAACCCTAAAGGGAGTAAATATCACCGCAAAACTATAATTTCCGCAAGCAAAGCTGCGGGCAACAGCTCGTTAGGTAAGAAAAAAATTATAATTAAGTAATTACAAAACTTTAATTTACACAAATAAAAACAATCCACGTCTACTCTACCACAGTAATAGAAAATCACTTAGATTTTATTTATCGGTTTAAATTAATACCGATGTTAATGATCTTACTTGACCTTACCGGCAGAGTAGGGCTTCCTCGAAGGCCTGACTTAAATTGTTTTCTATAGAGACTGACATTGAACCAACTCGCGGCACCCCTCGCAGTAAGCGTAATCACTGGATTTATATAATTACAGATTAAACTACTACTTATTGATGTCAAGTACCTGAATATATAACGCTATAAGTTTTACTTGGTACTAGTAAGCCGCCTCGCTTTGCTTCGGTATACCTTTTACTTGTCATCCCGCAGGAACAAAACAGAATCTGCATGAAAAACTCTCCTGCAGGAATGACATCTGTTTATGTTAATATTAAGATTGCACATACCTATAAATCAATTTCACTGCGTGTATCGAATGAACATATTTGAAGGCGTTACAAACTTATGTATCATACAAAAAAATGTCTCAGAATTGAACCCAAAAAACTACTGATTGAGGGCAAGGATCGATATCATAATATACTCGTAAGTATAGAATATAATATTAATTAGTTGTAATTGTGTATGGTGCTGTATCTTTCAACCGCGAGGAACTACTGTATCCGTAAAATAAAAACTGTAGTTAGTATAAGTGGGTTCTGCACGGGTCCTTACGTCTTCCCGTGGCCTCCGTTCACGACAGACACGCCCCCGCGCTGTGATCTTCACAGATTGGACCAATCAGTCGGAAACCGACCATTTTTACCTTACTCCACTCTCTATTAATGTTATTCTTCTGCTAAATATACAATAGATACGGATAGCCTGAAGATGCTGAATTCTCTCTGGATATACCGATATTAAGTGGAGATAAAATAAGTGCTATTTAATTCCTCTGTATTGTTGAGAGAGATCGTTAACAATGCCAGATTTTTTATGAGAATAATTGGAAAGGTTTATTTTATACAATAAATATTTATTTATAATCCTCTGTAGGTATTATAGACGTAATATTAATATGTGATACGAACGGAAACTGGAAACATATCTAATAAGATATATTTTTATAATATATCTAAATTGTGTCCCTGGGATAATTATATTTGTAGCCCAGAACTTAACCATTCCAATAATGATGGTTGTAATGGGTACATGTGCACAACGCACGTAAAGCCAGAAGCGGTGGTCATCATGTTACACTCAGAGCCGGAATTAACCTCAGGTCTTCACTTGACGGGCAAAATAAGAGATGCTTAAAAATTTATACATACATTATCTTAAATCTATACAGTTATATGTAAGGGGTTCAACTTTCAGTATATTTTTAAGAATTAAGTAAGTAAAATTTTGGCCACAGAGCGAAATTAACTATAATTACACATAAAGATTAGCCTTTGATACTGTATAACTCACACACATCCATTTTGGTCCTCAAATAACATCTACAATCGCGACTGAAACCATGCGGGTGTTATCAGAATCATGTTACTTCAGCGGTAATATGATTATGACATATGACGTCATTATCTCAGGGTGTAAATGGCTTAGCACATAGACAATGTGTCTTGAAGTCAGTAAATAGACGTAATAGTGACGTAGTTTTCCATCGAAGTCTAGAAGTCAGGAATTAACTTATTCTAGGTAAAAACCAGTAAATTATGTGAATACTTATTTTAATATTTCTGTTGCTACTTAGTAAGATTTCTCTACTGCATATAAGTAGTGATAGATTAGCGGTTTGTACGTTGGTATTTCGAAAGAGAACTTTCCAAAAGTTATGTGTGTATTAGAAATTAGTTATCACTTGCTACGATGAAGTAAATGAAATCTGCATACCTGACGGTCTTCTATGAAATTCTCAAAGGTCTATGAAGTCTGCCAATCTGCACTTGACCAGTGGCCTGTACTCATCACATTGATAAAATAATAATTAGGTGTTTGAAGCTGAGTTATGCCATAATTAATACGCTTTTAAACAAAAAAACAAAACTAAAACATATGTTTAAATATAGATAAATAGAACAACACTGAAATCAAGGCAATTCAAGTCAAATAATAGTCACTAAAAGTTTAACCTCCATTACACATAGATTACGCACAAAAGCGACACAACGTGGTTGTTATAATAATTGTGTGTGTACAACGTACCCACTGATTATCACCAGGGGCAGGAGTTTGCAACTCGTATTTTACAGGAATCAAACATGATTTTAAAGGGTTTATTATGTGACGGACTGAATTCAGCTTCCGACCACCGTCCAAGAATAAATTAGTGATAAAGGCCACAATAGTGTTTCGATTCGAAGCCTCTCAAGGAAAAAGAGAAAAAAAGGAAAAATGTAATTTTTTTTTGTTGCCACCTTCTTCAACTTTTCAACAGCACCCAAGGTTGGCAGAGAATGCTATGAGGCATTAAGTCCGTCCTTTGTACCTTAATTTTAAGGCTCCAATATAGACTTTAATAAATAAATAAAAATATGAGGCAACACACTCAAAACTACCGTGAGGCAAAACCCTATACATAATTATGTACTTACAGATAAAGGAGACATACCCAGACCGAGAACAAAAATAAAAATTCATTTTTCAAATTGCCATCTCAGTGGGAATCAAACCCAGGACCTACTGAGCGCCGTTCCTTCATATTGTCACGAGAGTGGGTTGGGGATAGGAGGAAAAGGCCGGTACTCCTTGAGACCTTTATTTAACTGCTGGAGTAACACACACTACACAACTTACACGGAACGGCACACACAGCACTGGTACACTTCACTGCACTTCACTGTACTTGCACTTAACTTCACTTTTCTTCCACTATTTTCTTCACTCTACTTTCTTCTTTTCTTCTTCTTCCGGTTTCGCTTCCAAAACTAGAACTGTCCGCGTCGTGCTTCCGCTCGCCTTATATACCCCCAATTTCGAACGTCAACATTCCAAATTCAAACAATTATTTAAATTTCTTCTATCTCACTTACACATTTTCTGTCCCGTATTTTCTTTTCCATTTAATCCAGAATAACCTAGAAACTTCTTTCTCAATTAAATAAATAAATAAATAAAAAAAAAAAAACATCATAACCGTAGGATTCGAACCAGCGACCCTCGTTACTGCGAACTAGTGTTCGCCGACTGAGCCACGCCAGTTCTGACAGCCTACGCCGAATTTTGCTAGTACATGTTTCAAAATTGACGTTCCTTACATTCGAACTCAGGGGTGACACAATGCTACGCGACAATATTAATAACTACGTATTGTATTGTAGTACGCTATAATAATTTTATTATACCTATGATGAATATCATCATTATCATCATCATCATCATACTTAATAAAAATGTTGATTGACTGACAGACACGCTACAGCCTAAACGGGTAGACCTGGAAGCATGAAACTTGGCACAGAGGTTCCTTTTAGAGTGTAGGGGAGCACTATGAACGGATTTTTGGAAATTCCCACTTTAAGGCGAGGAAATAGGGGATGAAAGTTTGTATAAAAATTAAAAAAAAAATAAAGCAAGCGGTTTGCAAATTGGTATTTAGGTTTTCGATACTAAGCTAAGAAGTGCAAATTTCGAAATTTTTGAAAAATCCACCCTTAAGGGTGTGAAATAAGGGTTGAAAGTCTGTATGAAAATTAACCAAATTTTAAAGCAAACACTGCAAATTCGTATTTGGGTGTATGTTTGAATGAGATAAAAAACCTAATTCAAAGATTTTTTAGAATCAACTAACTATAATTTCTGCAAGCAAAGCTGCGGGCAACAACTTGTAAATAATTTTATACCAGCTAAATGTTGAACACCGCTGGATGTTGTAATTAAGTTAATGCGTATCAGTCTTTGATTGATTTGTATGATTGCTCCGAAATAATTTGTCGGCCACTGAGGCTTCACACGCCAGGACTCCAGGATGGGTTACTTAGTGGAAAATGTTAACTTCTCGGTCACTCTTTCTCTAACTTCTTTAAAAACTTTCGGGTTCTGGCTTCCTGAGAGGTTGACGGATAACCAAAAAATACTGTATTATTGTTACGGGTTCTTGTGTTTTTTATTCGCTTTGGGTAAGATTTGTATTTAAAGATGAATGTATTGTAGTTTATATAGCTCTATCTACTCTTTGTTACATTATTATTTATGTAAAAGAAAATCAGGGTGATGTATTGATGTCCTGATAGAGAATGATAACTCCCTCCCATGATCATGAACAGTACCGAACACTCACCGATTTATCACTGATTAAAAAATAAAAGCAAATATAAAGTTTTTTACGTTCATTTTGTCAGCTAAAGCGCAAAAGCTTCACTTGCTGACTTTTCCAGGATCATACATAATATCCCAAGTGGTAAATCTTTTTCAAATCTGGGGAGACCTGCCAATGATGACTGCGACCGCGTGTCTGCTGTTCACAAACCTGGCACACTTTACCAAGATCGTCAATATTATTGCAAGGAGACCCTTGATACAGACCATCATAGATGATGCGCATCAGGACTTGAGCAGCGAAACTAGTGATGACGGCAGGGAAATTGTGAAGAGGTTTGTATGTAGCTCCTCTATCAGTAGACCGGCATATTGTATAGTCTAAGCTTTGTGTTTTTAAAGCCATAACCAAGATTTTCTTTTGTCGGAGGGTGAACTTAATACCTCAAGTAGGGGCTTACTCTAGAGGTGACATAGGTTATTCTATTTATTTTCTCTGACAAACCATGAAGTAGTTTTAAGGGAATTCGATTCTTAAAAAACCTCACAGGCTAAGGTTGCGGTTCATGATGAGGAAGGCCGTAAACATGTTCAAATCTTCGCGCCGTCTGCGTTTATTTCCGCTTCTTTTTGTATGAGAACATTAATTATAAATATGTAAATTTTTTGCAGCTGCAATTACGAGACGAAATGCCTGCAACTTATTTACCACTTTATTACATTTGTAACGCTGATTGGATGGGCGTGTAGTCCTGAGAAAGGACATTTGCCTGTTCCATCCTGGTATGTTTCTTCACGATCTTTATTAAGTAGGAAAAATACTGGCCAAATGAGAGCTGAGCTCGCATGGCATCGCTTTTTCATCTAGCTTTACTGTCGAATATAATAATTACTATTTATTCCTTACAAGTAATATTCTCATGCAGCGCTCACAACCCGTCGACTTGCATCTATTATAAATGATAGGCGAAGTTAGATTGTAGACGCGGTTGTAAAGTGAGATAGGTGACCGCTAGTGGCGAATTTTTTTAGCGTTTCCATGCTTCGAAAGGCACCATAAGCCTTGGTTGAATATGCTTTAGGCCTTTTCCATGCTAAGTAGTGGGCAGTTAATGGGTTGTGGACAAGGCTCTCAATTCTGTAGTTGCGTTGCAATTTGAGCTGACATATTCTATCATTTCAAGTCATAAAGAGAGTATTTTCAGGTATCCATTCGACGTGACCACGTCTCCGGCGTATGAAATCGTGTACTCACATCAGGTGATCGCAGTATTCCTCTGTGGGTATCTCAACGTAGCCAAGGATACCCTGGCAGTCACTCTGATTGCGCAGTGCTACTGTCGACTCAGGCTGCTAGGGCTGGCATTACGCACTATTTGCAGTGACATGCATATTCCTGGAAATGTAAGTTGCTCTACAAAAAGTTCACGATAAAAAAACTTTTTATAAACAAGCTTCCATTTCATAAGCCTAAAAAGAAGAAAATAAACATGAATTTAAATCAAACTAACTTATTATACAATTTATTCAATGATATAAAAAGTATTAGCAAAAAATCACCACGGTGGTGACATCTAGCGACCGTTTTACAAATGAATTAGTTTTGCTTCATAGCTGTAATTAAGTAGGAATGGTTTCTTTTACGACAAAGCTTCAGAAAATTACTTATAGATGGAGTTAGAGATCTATTTTAACCATAACGTTAACCACTACTGATTTTATTTAAATAATGCTTGGAAACCCGTTAGAAATACTTTTATATAAATGATAGCCGTCACATTTAAAAGAGCTTACCCCTGGTTGGGAATGAAATATGGGTTCCTTTGCTTAGCAGTCAAGATGACATCAACTGAGCCACAGAATAAATTAACGGCAATTTTTTTCTCAAAGCGTCTGCTAACCCTGGAGCAAGAAAAGGTGATCAAATCCCGTCTGCGAGGTTGCGTGGCGCGCCACCAGGCGGCGCTGGAGACGACCCAGCAGTTGCAGCAGGCCTTCTCCGAACCCACCTTCATCCAGTTCATCGTTTCGCTGGTCATCATCTGCGTCACCGCTTTCCAGATGGTTGCTGTACGTAGCTAATAAAATAAACGATTACAATTACGACATACTCATTCCCGGCATTTGGCATCTATTACGTCGCTGGTAAAAAGGTATAATGTTATGATATTCTGAAAAAAGCAATGTAGGCAGTTGGTTGCATATTAACGCATTATGTATGTAGAAGGCAATTAAATAAATATCAAATGGACGATGATAATACTAATTTATCGAAATCCAAGACAGCCCTAACACTAACACTTTTACCAACTTGTCTTGAAGCAAACATGAAGTAAGTTATTTTTTGTAGATTTTTGCAGAGGTCTTTTTATATTTCCAGCAGAAAAGTAGCTGGGTCCATTTGTGGTCCATGGGCTTGTACTTGGTGAACATGATGTACCAGGTGTTTATTTACTGTTACCAGGGTAACAAACTTGCGCTGGAGGTGAGTTCATTAACCCTAGCTAGTTTTATGACTTTCTTAACTACCATCTTTTTAGGAGACAGGTTATAATGAGTAGTATGAGTATAAATGTTTTTGGGAAAATTATGGTCACCTCTCTGATAAGGACGTTATGTTATGGTATTTAATTTAAAAAATGATGCATACTAGAGTAAATAATTATTATATTTTAAACGGACAGTTCATAACTCATCCTCAGGCTATCAATATGTCTTTTAAAATAACCGACCAATATGCTTCATGATGGTTAGTGATGACCGTTACCTACGAAGATAACCCAGAATAAAAAAAACAGTGGTAAACTATCTCATTTCAAGTATGTAATTACGTTAATTACGTTCAAAGAGTACAGCAGTAGCGGACGCAGTGTACGAGGTGCCGTGGTACGCGTGCAGGGTGGACGTTCGTCGCTCGCTGGTGGTGATGAGCGTGCGCAGTCGGCGAGTAGCTCTACTCAACGCCGGCGGGTTTACTCCGCTGTCGCTGGACTCCTTCATGTCTGTAAGCTACTTTAAAAGTACTTTATATTAGACATTCCCAATATTTTACAGACCGCGGCAAACTCACATTGTCCTGGCGTATTATGGGTAGGTACACGCAACGTAGTACCCACATAATATACCTCGTATAATGGGCCACATATGATGTCGTGTGTTTCTGAGTAACCAAGAAACAGGTAAAGTCACACATTATATGATCCGTACAAGATTTGCTTTCATACTCTTTATTTTAGCGAAAGTATATTATATCTATAGAGTGTTTAATGTGTATTAAACACGAAAGAAAGTGTATGTATCTATTATTCGTTGTTCTGTGACATTAACAGTGTGAATTGCCTAAAACTACAATTTCATAGGATATCTCATACTAATTTGTTTAATTTGTATCCGCTAATTACTTTAGGTATGATGGTGACGGCCTCTATTTTTCATGGCCCAATTGTTCACTACGGTGTTCATAATGGGAACTCCAGCTCATACGTTTTATTCCTGTGAACATTTCATCTCGTAGCTCGTTGCTACGATTTTCGTAGCATTTTCGTAGCCTTCAGTAACTGTAGTATCGAAATCAAGCCTAAGACCCTTTTGCTTAACAGATGTAATTATATATTTGTACATACAATCTCGTACATATATTTCTGAGGTTAAGTTCTATGTAAAAATGTTTATAAACACAGTATATTTTTTTCAGATAATCAAGGCATCCTATTCGCTGTTCACTCTACTGCAACAAGTCGAGGAAAGAAAATAATTGCAATAGTTTTACACCACACCGCATTATTACTACACAACTTCGTAGTAACGTTAATTCATTCTATTAAAATTTGCTACTTTAAACGCTGTCACATTTATTAATTACACTTAGTAAATAGAAATAAAGAAATTTAGTTTTTATAAATAATGGCTGGTTTTATGTTTTTATAAACATTTTATGATGATGAATTTATTTTAAGAGTTATTTATACACAATTAATATTTTCACGACATTCGTGACCTATTAAACAAGAAAACGTCGTACGTAAATTATAGTTATGACGTGACACGTTTGGATGTGAGAAATGATAAATTCATATAATAATTACTGTTTGACGGCGTTAATAACTGTAATGGTGTAAATATGGGTGTCAAGCGAGGTGTCGGAACTCGTAATCAGTGTTATTAGACAGGCAGAGGTCTTGGACTTTGAGAAACTTTATGAAAAATTACATTTATAATAGGTGATTCATTTAGAGGTTCTTTTCTGAATATGGATTTTTTTCACCGATGAAGGGATCGTGTTAACATTTTATGGTAATTTTGTTCAGTACAAAATGAGATGAGATGATTATGTCTATGATGGATGATTATTAGGAGATGATTATGACTTTATAAGTAGTGTTAACAATAAAGTGTTTTGTCAAAAAAAATCTTACCCATGTAAAAACTATTACATAGATCCTAATCTAACATAATAGTTAGTCGTTAACCGCTCAACTTATCAATATCTCTATTTGATTTGTTTGACACTTCGAAGGGCACCTTAAGCCGTTACTGTTTTCAACAATAATGTCTAAACTACAAAACTCTAATAATATTTTATTCCTATCAAATGTAAACAGACAAATCACGTCCTGTAAGTAAACAGTTTCAGACACCTGAAAAAAGTTAATTACACACTCTAAATCTTTATATATATGAAGGAATTAAATTACATCATTATTACCACGAATATTGGTTTAATGTCAACATGAGAATATTGGTGGAGAATGTGTATCTGTCTTTAAGTGTCGCACAGACCGTTTTCATTGTGCTGGGGTTCTGGCCACCGACCATATTGAAGGGTTATAAAAAAATATTTCTTCATGTTTATACATTTTTTTCTTACATGTTTCTTAATGGTAAGTTTTATGTCTGGACTACATTAAGGGCTCGCAGCCATAATTATAGCGTAAGCAATGACATTATGTAGTTGTAGCCATGCCTTTTATGCTGAAACAAACTCTTAGCACATCTTTTGAAAACAGTTCAATTAGTAGCGATATTCCTCGCCATAATACCTGCATTAAATTCCCGGCCATGAAAAATTTGCAGGGGATATAAAAAATCGACGACCTTAACAAATAAATTGTAGCCCATGTCAGTTACACAATGGAGAGTCCAATAATACCTCATTATGTTGAAAACTGGTAAATGCACAAGCACATAAATGTAGGGCTCGAGAAACATTCCACTCGTTCTGGGGCATTATAGAAACAAATCGCTATTTTTCGGTGTGTAATTTGATGACGTATATTTATAGGATCATATATAATCATCCAAGTGGGCTACCTCTGCCAGGTGTGGGGCAACGTACCCCTCATGACTGGCGCAATCTTTCTGGTGTTTACGAACCTCTCTCTTAGCGTCAAAATCTTCAACGTATACAGTAAGAAGCAGGCTATTGAAGCGATGATCGCAGAGGCACAGGATGAGTTGTCGGCGGAGATTAAGCCTGAAGGACTGGATATATTACAGAGGTAAAGGTAACGCTTTAACGTTTGAAAAAGGGTTAACTTCTGACGTTATAAGTTTGTTCATTCAAGAAATCATTTATTTCGTCTTAGGTAGTTAAGGAATGTCATTTATAATATAAATAACATTATAAAAAAATTAAGAAAAAATAATTTACGTCTAAACGTTTTATTAAATAATAAATTATAATATTGTTTAGAATAAAAAATTCCTACGGTCTCGTTAGACTATTACATTAATTAATTGACGTTTAAAAAGTATGGCGTAATGGTTACCTTGCCGGATCACCATTCAATTGACTCCTGGGTTTGAAAAAAATATAGGGCTACATTTAACGACCGTTCCCAATATTCTAAATTTCAATAACCTCCGATACTTTTAATTTAAAAGTTTTATCATAGCTGATACAAAACGTTTTAATTGTAACCGGTCCTCTCATTTACGTGTGTATGTAATCATGAGTACCACCAGGTAAAACGTCTGTTAAAAGTGGTCTGAATTGTCTTCATACTAGATCGTATTTCAGGAACAATCGTGAAACAAAAATTCAGTTGTATATTTACTCCGGTTTGGCATATAGCGCTGTGTTTGGCTGGGCCGTTAGCGCTGAGAACGGCGAATTACCTGTAAGGGCTTGGTAGGTAGATATACAATTAGTTGCCTTATTCCAATAACAATATTTTTCATTTTGATTCTCCTAAATACAAGTAGGTATATGGAAATAGTGGTAATATCAGGACCATATACTACGTCTTCTTCTTAATAGAACTATGCATGTGATGTACGAATATTATCTATCACTAATTATCAAAACTGTTTTAGGTATCCATATGACGCTACTAAATCTCCGGCCTACGAACTGACCTATGCTCACCAAGTTTGTATGATAAAACACTGGTATTCAAAAGTGTAAGGCGATAATAATGTTTTTTAATTTTTATTAATTTTTTGGGTTCCCTTTTCAGATCTTGGCGTTGTCAATTGCGGCCTGTCTCAACATTTTTCTGGACAATTTGGTGACGTCACTGATAAGTCAGTGCCAGTGTCGTTTTAATCTGCTGTCCTTGTCGTTACGTACTCTTTGGAAAGGGTTAACAGTTACAGAACAGGTTTGTGCAATAAGGGATATAAAGCTTTAATTCTTGGGCGTCGCTAAGTAACCACCGAGAAAGCCAATAAGCGTGGGGTGCGCAAGTTATGCCCAAAGTTGGGGAATAGTCGCATAGGAAAAGGAAACTAATAAATAGGTTTCTCTCTATGGTTTTTCTATAAACGTCTCGTTACAAATGAAATTTTGGTGAAGAACAAAATTTCTGAATTTACCAGTTACGTTAATTTACACCATACGTATGTTTTGTTGAGTACATAATTTTCGCAGCCATCCAGCTTTCTTCGTATACAGGGACTTGAAAATATAATAACAGTGCTATGTTTCAAGGGTATCATAAGCTCCGAAGGCGTTGCTCTCTTGACTCTTCGTCTTCATCGTTGTATCAAGCAGCACCAGGCGATACTGAAGCAGGCGACGCTGCTACAGCGCTTCTTCTCCATACCTATCTTGGGGCAGTTCAGTGTCTCCATGGTGATAATATGTTTCACCGCGTACCAGATGGCCATTGTAAGTATAGGCTAAGGGTTGATGAAGAGCAGACAGGACATT
Source organism: Lerema accius (assembly GCA_001278395.1). NCBI lineage: Eukaryota > Metazoa > Arthropoda > Insecta > Lepidoptera > Hesperiidae > Lerema > Lerema accius. The sequence goes on from LGAG01000067.1 coordinate 91,050, forward strand.
TGATGGTAGGTATTTATAAATGGTAATCGTCGGCTATGCTACGCTTGATTTGAAAGGTTTTCTTGAACCTTTCTTGAAGGATCCCATCTCATAGCGTTCTGGAAAAACATCGGCAGGAAACATTTTGCATATATATAGCTTGATAATGTCCTCGGGCTTAGCCTTCTTTTTTAAATTAAAAATTTTCATGGGCAAACAAATGATATTATGAAGAATTACTTTTATATTTCGATTTTAGACTTCCTGTGCATGTAGCAACATTTCTATCATACCAAACTGTTGCAGGTCTTCGAAAGCCTCATATGGTTCATTTCTATGTTAGCGTATATGGCAGTAATGCTCATGCAGCTGTTCTTGTACTGTTACCATGGCAACCAGCTGGTGATAGAAGTGAGTGATTTATTTTTAATTTCCTTTTTATCTGTGGGATCTGTCTGAATGTCTGCTTTAATCAAGCTTGAAACCTTAACCGACTTTTCCTAGTCTGGCTCAGGGCTGTCTAAGGAGCCACTACTTTACAACGCATCGGTGACTTATACATCTGGTGTTGTTGAAGTTTGTAGCAGACGCAGGCTCTTAGTCTCATAGGTCAGCTATTTCCATTAAAACCTTCTATTAAAATAATCAAAATTACATGTGTATATTGCAACTAATAACCCCTAGGATTTATTGACCCAGAGTGGAAAAGTGGCAGAAGCAGCATACGAATGTCCGTGGTACTACTGCAGTCCAGGTCAACGCCGCTGCTTGTTCCTGGTCATGGTGCGGGCGCAGCGGGAGACCAGGCTGAAGGCTGGGAACATCACCGAGCTGTCCTTGGCCACCTTTATGGCGGTGCGGATCCAGGATTGTTCGATAATAGACCTTACTGTGACCAGATAAGGATGATATTTGTTTGTGTTAGGACGATATTTAGGACATTTATTAAGTGTTACGAAAAAATAGGTATTATCGCTGAGTAACGATTTAGTAGCAAACTTTAAATAAATTAGAAGTTTTAGAAAATTTTGAGGTTTCAACTTCAATAGTAGGTACTTGATTATGTGATTCCTAAAATCTGTTACAGACAGAGGGTAATTATAGGATTCATAATCGATATGTATAAATTGCTGGATGATGTGTTACGTAATTCTTATTTATTTCAGATTGTGAAAGCCTCGTACACATTCTTCACTGTATTACAGAGAATTGAAGATGAACCCAAGAAGTAAACATAAAAAAAATTAATAATGGTGAATCATTAAATTAATAATAAGAATAGTGCTGGAATATATGAAGTAGAATAATTATCCTATCTTCTTTTTGTTATTTCTCTAGTTAGCTAAATAACTTGATAAATTAACAAAGGATTTTTTTTTCTTTTGCCAGTTAGGATTTTAATATTATTTTAATTACTTATAAGTATGTATGTAAAATTTAAAAAAATGTTTTTGCTAGCATAGGCAGCAATAATAACAATAATAGAAGGAAGCAATTCATTTACAACATCTAAGATAAACTGTGATAAGATGAGACATGAAAGAGACATGATATAGAGGCGTGGTGCGGATATAAAACTCGATAATGATAAAGATAAAATCGATAACGATCATAGATTACAAAGATTCTACATTAAGGCATGACTATACAAAGAAGTTTCCTCTATAAATACTCATTGGTACAATGAGTGTTAAATTCAAATCATTTATTTCGTTTCAGGAAGTAATAGCTCACTTAACGAATGTCATACAATATAAATAATAAATATTATTACAGACACAGACGTGCAGACGTATTAATTTGAACCTAACAGCTACCCCCAAAAATATAGTATAAGTAGTTGTATTATTTCTATTAAGAAAGTACTGCTTACCGATAAACTGGGCAGTGCAAAAGAATTCCTTAATGCAAGAGCACGATCACTGCCGTCGGGTAAAAAACTTAGCGTGTGATCAGAACTTTATCAATCGTGAAAAGATTATGTGCCTAATAATCTAAATAAAAAAACTGTGGTTTATAAAAAAGACTTACGCTCTACAAATACTCGTAGTATTGCTACAACAAAATGATTTTCAGAATATTATTTTTGTGTTTAGTTCAATTTGTGTTAAGTGAAAAGAGTTGTTACTGGAACGCTCAATGTCCGTACCGATTGTATTCTACGAAGACACCTTATGATACTGTAAGGGGAGATATTAGGGATTATCCGAATCCCCAAAGTAAGTATTGAACACTTTTTAACCTTCTTATTCCGTCTTCGATCATTTATTTAATCTAAAGTTTAGTATTTCCTGTGGTGAACATGAGTAGGGAAGGTACGTCTAGATTTATGGATTTTGGATAGATGTAACTCCTCTTATCCTATCTTATTTGTTAGATTGCGAAGCCGTTAGCATATGGTCACTGCATCGCCACGGAAACAGAAATCCTGGAGACAGTGTGACAGAAGATATCAAAAACATTGCCAGATTAAAAGATGAGATCGTTTATAGTTTTGAAGCTGGAACGAGTCAGCTGTGTTCACAGGTAAGTACCTATAGATTGTATAGATAGTTTTATAGTCATCTATTTATTCTGAACTTTTATTTAAATTCATAATACAGAAACTCTAATTTTATTCCATGACATAACCTTACTAACAAATTATATCAGAACACTAGAAACTATTGTCATTTTAATGGCTTGTCTAGGACATTGAAGAGTTCCGAAAGTGGACATGGAATACGACATTGGAAACATCCCAGTCCTTTTTAACCGGCATTGGCTATGAGGAGCTATTTGACATCGGCAAGAGAATCCGTGAAAGATATCCCCATCTCCTGACCAGCTCCAGTGATGAATACTATTTCAGATCTACGAACACACAACGAACTATAACTAGTGCTATTGCTTTTGTCCATGGATTAACTGAAAATACTAATCTGACTCTATCTATTGATGATGTAAGGGAAAGAGATGATATTATACGAGTGAGTATAAACAGAAAATTCAATTTATTGTATGCCAAGAAATTAAAGCTGAAAAGCCGTCTTTTATCTCTATCCGTATAGAGTAAGAATCTTATGCAAAGATAGTAAATAGTTGAGGTTAGATCTTAAAACATTGGAAAATAGGATGTATTTGTGCGAAGCGTTGGTATCGATACTAAATCAAATTGGATTAACAGAACAGATGGAAATAAAAGAAGTTTTATTTTACAGCCATACTCAAATTGCGATAGATATCAAAGAGACGTTAAGGGTGGACAGACGCTGGTGGACGAACTTGCTGATTACTTCGAGACGGCAGAGTTTATTGCTGTAAGCATTTATTTATACTTTGATACTGTTATTAATTCTAATTTTTTAACATTTAATGAGTCAGCACTTGACTATGATCTCACCTAATGGAAAGTGGTGATTTAGTCCTAGATGGCAAAAAGCCTATTCACTCTACACTTAAAAACTCCCACATCCTAATCGAACACTAACACCGTAGCAGGCAACTTAATCCACTGCTTCGCAGTTTCTATTCTTATAAAGAAAATTCTTATAGCATAGATGAATAAAGAAGAAAGTTTCTGGCCAATTTTATAAAAGTTTTTTGTCCTACAGGTTCAAAATGGAGTACAGCAGCGAATAGGAATTAAGACTCAACTCTCCCCTGATGATATTTACTCACTCTATGAGATTTGCCGGTTCCACCGTACATGGAATCCTACACTTCAGTCTCCGTGGTGCTCAGTTTTTACCGATCATGATCTAGTTGTTTTAGAATATAGGGATGACGTACGCCATTATTATAGGAATAGCTATGGGTCTATGGTAAGTTAAACTAACGTTAAGTTTTATAATGTTTGTTGAAGGTGATGTAACTTTAATGTTATTTTTATCGCTACATCGGTTTTTATTGTATACGAAAAGATGTCGTTTTTCATTGTTTTATGATTGGATATTTTCTTTTTATTACATTAACACACATGCTTGCAGGTCAACGTAAATCTAGGTGGTGCTCCTCTCAAAGATTTATACGAGAATTTTGAAGCAGCAGTCCAGAACAGAGGAAGAAATATAGTATCTTATTTTACACATGACACCATGATGGCCATGACCTTTTGTGCCATGGGAGCTTTTAAAGATGCTACCCCTAGCCGCGGAGCGAGTAGACACGAGAACCGCCTATGGAGAACAAGTTATACAGGATCCTTTTCAGTAAATATTATCGTGGTGTTAAACAGGCAAGTTGACAAATCATTTTAATTGTTACTAGTGGACCCGCCCTCGCTTTGCTTTGTTGGATGTTTTTTCAATATGGCTGACCACATCTACTGCCAGTCACGTCAGTTAGGGAAGTCCCATACAAACTTTAAATTTTTGGTGTAAATAAAATAAAGCTTAAATAACGCCCCGAGTTCAGGATGATTTATATGTATTTCATCTATTGTTCTGTCAAATGAGCCGTTTTTACGTGATGCTATTTCAAAAACACACAGACAAACAGAGCCCTCCCCCAACTTTCAATTTTATTATATGTAAGAAGATAAGAAGATTATCGCCGTTTCCACTTTCAAGGGAAGGCTTGGCGATTATGTCATAAAATGATGCTACATATCGGTCTCTCACGTGCAAATAACGAGTAATGCTTCACGCGTGATGATAAAAATAAAAATGCGTGATCAAAGATATCACAATGTGTAAAGATACTGATCGATAATATTAGGATTAACTCCCACTGAAAGAATAACTACGTGGAGCGAATTGCTGCAAGATTGTATGCCGAATAATTTAAATGAAAAATCGTTAATATTTAAAATGGAAAACTATAATCGACAAGTATCATGTGGCGACGCGAACACCGAGTTGGAGCCGCGCTACAAATAAATTTGAACTTTAATTATTAACAAATATGATTTAAAACATCTACACATTGAAATTTACTTTTAGGTTTATGACTTTCTATTGGTTAGTAAGAGTATAATATTTTCCAGGTGTCAAGAATCTGGTACGCAAAGCCATCGCGTTCAGTTCTTCATTAATGAGAAGCCATCTGAAGTGTGCCCCCTGGAAGGCTGCACCTGGAGCCAGTTCCAGCAGAAGTTCCAGCCCTTCACTGACTTTAACCTGGACTTTTGCAGCTTAGACTACAATTGGGAGGAAAAGGGTTCTAGTTCCGATGGCGCAATGATTAAAAGTGTTATTAGCTTTACTTTAGCTATGTATGTGTTATTATTAAAACTCTATTGTATAATTCCCCAGTAACATTAAGGAAATTAATTAAATATAACTCGAACGTTTTTACGGCGATCTGTGTTTGAATATTACTTCGTTGTTGGAACGCATGTTATTTTATGACTTAACATTATGCCCACAGTTAAGCCAATATTATTGTCTTATTAAATTAATTAATCAAATCTGTGGTACGTACCTATCGTATTTATACCTCGCTTTTTTCCTCGTGATTTAAAAGGTAAACAATTTTACAATGTCTTTTTATGTAATTATCGATTTAAACATAAGACAGACATAAATAAAAAAAACTTAAGAATAACTTTTTTAATCACGACGAAAAAAACGAGGTATACTCTGTTCCATACCATAAACACGCAAACACAGACTAAACACTGGCGCGACGCGCGCGCCATCTTAGTTGTTACGTCAACGTCAAAGACACTAAAGACAGTAACAAAAACAAATTCGCGCGCGTCGACTTATGAGTTATGACTACCGTTCCTGTAGTTATTTATTCGTTATTTACTGCGTTATTGCGGCGAGTATTGTGTTCTATTATACTAGTGCGCATCATAATATTAGTTATACTATCCGCGAGTGCATTCGATTGGTGGTGGATATTGAAAAATCGTGCTGTTCGTGACGTCGGTGTGATTGCCGGGTTCCCGAAGGACAGAGAACTCTAGCTGCACTCTAGTAAGGTATGTGCTGCATTATCCTGTCTTCTCTGTTGTTTTGATACATTAGGTAGATACCTACCGCGTGCAGTTCACTATTTACAACGAACAAACAAATAAAATACCTATTGGATTAACCAGTTTTACCTATTAATCTTAAACAAAAATTTAAACAAAAGTAAGTAAATTTGTTTGTTATTATGTTTATTGTATTTTCTCACAGAATTCAAGGTTACTGTCAGCAAACAAACTGAATTTCTTATTGAAATCTTCCCAAGTACATGCGCGGTCGTTGCAGATATGTGTTTCAATTTCATTTATGAAGAATTGAACTTTTAACGAATTACCCTCTGCACTGTTGCAGCTGAAAGAAAAGTCATTAAAATATGAAAAGATCGCATTTTTAAAGAAACATTTTGAGATATTAACATTATTCAGATTATTAAAAACTAACTACACTTAGATAAATAATAAGATTGAATGGCGTGCCCCTATTTCCTTTTAGTTTATCTTAAACAAAACTGTAGGTAGTTCTTAAGAGTCAAATAAAGTAGCGCACACATCACACCCATTCTTTATATGATTGAGTTACAATCGGTTACTACTGAAAAATAGTGTCAATACCGATAACCAATACCAACCGTAACCAACAACCTTGTAACGGACCGTAACTTCAATTGTTGTTGTTTCTAGGCAATCGTTTTTTGTTTAATAAACTATTAAAAATACCGTGCAATAGTACTAGTACTAGTTACCTACCTGTGCAAAACAGCTATGAAGTTAGCAGCAAAAGGAACATTTAAACTGGCTCGCCATTGTCTATTCTTAGCCCTCTCGAAGCCGCTAACATTTGGGTAGTCGTTATAGAGACCAAGGGCCGAATATACCATCTCCAACATCGTATCGTGGGTGAAGTACCCGGTAATCGTATTATTAATGTCGCCCGATTGAAATTTTTCAAATAAATCCTTAAGTGCAAGTTCACCTAATTTTACGTTAACTGGACCGCCTCCATACCCATTTCTGAAATATAATAGTGTAATGTGTAAATTGTGTATGTGATTTCAACTTTTTAATTCATGATAATTGCAGTTGTAGTAGTTATCACCAATGATACGCCTTAACGTTATAAAAGTCGGTAGGGTAGAATTGACTGTTATTTGTTAAGTATTAAAATGTCACGACTAGTATGGAAATTAGTTTAGAACCTAAAATACATTTTAGTTAAATACAATTGTTTTGTTAAAGATCTTCTTACTGAGTGTGACTTAAAAATCATCGACTTTTAGACTTTTACTGAAACATGCCTCAAAATAAAATTAAAATATTAAAATACCTGTAATAATGTCGTACATCATCAACGTACTCCATGATTTCCAACTCTTGGTTGCCGAAGAGCGCGCACCAAGGATTCCTTTTCGTGTTGGAATACGCACGATAAAAACGGCATAGGTCGTAGAAACCCGTCAAATTATGAGGTGTTAGACCACGGTCGATTCCAATACGTTTGCGCACATTCGATAGCATCTAAAATTGCTCGTATTTAAGATTATTTCATACTTAAAACGATAAAAAGGGCTAAATATTGATTAAATAGGCTACCTGGTATTGCTTAACTTACGTAATCGTAATTACCTTTTTAAATTCTGCAGTTTCGAGGTACTTGTTTATTTCAGTATTTATGAGTGGTCCGTTAATAATCTCAGCAGTTCGTTTGTCGCAATGTTTGTAAGGCTGAAATACAATACATGCTTTTATACAATACTTTACGTGTTAGGAATTCATATTATTTAGATACATATAACAAAAACCCAATTGTAGCTACAACTTAGTAATGTCTGTCGTATGAAGATACATTCATATACATATAATATGTAACTACATACACACTATACACGGCACTAAATTGAATTAAAGTAAGATAAAACGTAATATAGTCAAAATCACTGTCAAATTATGCCATGGTTTTAGAATCTAGCTTACCCTTACTACGTCATCTTTTTCCAAGGCCTCGGAAACGTTGAAGGTCCACTTATTTAGCCCTAAACCCTCGGCGAACGCCATGGCACTCATTTTCGTTCTTTCCTCTGTAGATGGCCTGAGATGGCAACTGTCCAAATTTTCCAACAATGATTGGAACTTCTCATGAAACCTAGTGCCTAACTCTAACAGTTCTTGGTAGCCTTCGTCGGTAAGCGCAGATGCTGTCGAATCCAGAGAATTGTTCCAATTCCATTTCTGCAGGTTCGTTACATCCTTTAAATTAAATGAAAAGTTGTAGAGATTCAAGCAAAATCGTCATCAAAATATATCGCGTCGTTAAAGATAACTCTGTACAGAGCTAAACATCATGCTTAATTGTACTCGTATTTATTTTTTGTCAAGGATACAATGAATGGTTACCCAACTGCACTTGTGTTTGTAGGTTTGTATATCTATTAATTACTACTAGTTTGATAAAGTTATTGCAAGTTAGGGACGAGTTTTTCCGATCAATATAGGTTGTATCTCAGATACCTGCGCACACAAATGTCCTAGACCTGCCGAATGACTCCGTAGGATATCCTGTTTAAGTGACGTCGTTTTTTTCATTACATCCATATCTTCCAGCCCTGGATGACGAGTACCATGTCTCATCATGAACCATATGCTGATAGGTTCGCATCCTAGAAAAAGTAAGTCTATTAACAGTGGTATTCTTGTGTGGATTTTATGTCAATCACCTTATATTTAATGACCCGTGGTCACCACGTTGGAACGCCGCGCCGATCAAAGGATCCTGGGTCCGATTCCCAGCGACACGGAAATTTGAGTGAGGAATTTAAATTTCTGTTTTCGGTACGGACGTTCATGTGTTCTTGTTTATAACACTCACTACACAGGGAATCCTACTGTAGGGCTTTGAGTGTGTAGGCCAAGTTTTCTACAAGTCGTTTCATCCAATCGGTAGGAAGAACCCCCGGCCTCATGTTTTTTAAACTCAGCTAAAAATTAGTATGAGCTCTAACTCTAACTTTCTAGCTCTAACTCTAAACATCTAAACATACAACTTAGTAGTAATGTTGATAGGGAATACAATACACGAATTGGCTAAGTAGTTTACTACCAAACAATAATACAATCAAACAATAAATGTACTCGTATAAAGCCATGAACTTGGAAATAAATTGTCCTATTCATCTCTCACAGAGCTATTGTTAGTATTGAAGGTGACTATAAATGCTAGGAAGGAATAAGTGGATGAGTCTATATTCTATATCCCGGTGACTTATGTTGATCGTAATTAGACATTTGAGAACACGGTGGCAAGTAGATGGGATGAAGTGCGATAAGGTGAGATCTAATGAGATTAGATGAGATGTCATGAATTTGTGTTTATTATTTGTAAATATTCGTAAAAACATATTTCCGCACCCATATAACTTAAAAATCTGATTTAAATGATATTAAATCATTTTTCCTTTCATTGTTTGTTAATATAGCTAAACAATAAAATATCTTTAAAAAACTTTTTATCATTGCTAAAAAAACTTCATAAATAAAGGTAGGTATTGCAAGGTCTTAAGTACCTACTGGTAATCTAAAATGCAATGTCAATTTGGTTTTCATAACAAAAAAAATAAAGGCCTTACCAGGTAATGACGTCACATCTCGAATGTCTCCTCTGACGTCATCGTACGGGGTCTTACTGCCGAAATATACATAGGGGTTTTTATCGTTCCAGTAACAATCACATAGCGCTAGCGGTATTAACAGAGATAAAACTATGAAAAACATGTTCACTGTCATGCTGTGTAGGTAACACTGACTTGTAAATCGTATGTACCGACATAGTATAACGTGACGTCATTTTGAAGAGGCTAAGATGTAATCTATGTCTGAGTTACATCTTGTTAGCTTGTAAGGCGTAGGAGCCCGGTGCACGCTAAAAATGGGAATGTTTATTGCAAATGTCAGTCATTTTTGATTTTACAATGACAATCTCTGCTTGTCATATTTCACGTCATGTATGTCATAACTAGTGGACCCGCCCTCGCTTCGCTTCGGGAAACCTACGCCGAAACGAAAGTAAAAAAAAGTAGCCTAAGTTACTCCTTGATACATCAGCTGTCTGCCAGTGAAAGTCCCGTCAAGATAGGTCCAGCCGTTTCAGAGATTAGCTGGATCAAATAGACAGACAGACAGACAGACAAAAAATTTTTTAAATGTAATTTTGGTATGTGTATCGTGTATACATACGTATGCATTTAGTAAAAAGCGGTTATTTTAATATTACAAACAGACACTTCAATTTTATTTAGTAGTATAGATATAGATATAGATTGATTGATTGATGATGATTGATTGATTAATTTTTTTTTGCATTTTTCTGTATTTTAGATCCTCAATGTTAATTCAAAGCTAGCTACCCGCCCGCGCTTCACTTTGGAAAAAATATAGCATGTGTACTTACTTACTCGTATAAAGTTTAGGTATTTTTGGTTCAAAGTTTCTTCCCTGTTTTGTACCCTTTGTAGAGCGAAATTGAAAAATCTGTGAAATTATATTGTAAACAGTATGTTGAGGAAGTTATATTCTCAAAACCACGTTGATATCAATTATGACTCGCCCGTGAACGATCTTTGAAAAACTTAAATTTTGTACATTCTTTTCCCCTTTTTTTATTTTCTTGATCAAATATCGAAAAACTGGGAGACACGTATTCATTTAATTTAAGTAAGGGATATTTGTTATAAATTTGAAACCAATCGGTTGATATTTAAAAAAAAATCCATACAAACTTTCGTTGCTTTTTCCAGGAAAACTATAATATTTTCCGGAAAAAATATAGCCTAGTTTAAGCCCAGACTTAACAGCTATAGAATAAAAAAAGTTTTATTCAAATCCGTTGGGTAGTTTCGGAGATTAGCGTGTACAAACAGACAAACAGACAAACAGACAAACAGACAAACAGACAGACAAACAGACATACAAAAATTTTAAAAATTGTAGATTCGTACTCAGTTACTGTTTTTGAGTCACTCTAGATTAGTTTTTTGTAAATATACTCAATGTACAGACAAATTTATTTTACTGTTTTATTATAGTATAGATTATAGTATAGATTTAATACCTTAATTTTTACGAAACTGTCTCTCATTTTCCTAAACGGGTTCTGTAGGAAATTTAAAATCCTTAATTTCGCAATCTCCATTCGGTAATTCGTCTTGAGTCAACAGAGACTACTAAAAAGCTATAATTTGCTATGGTATTTGTTACGGCGACGAGAAGGTTGCATTATTTGTATTGAATAAGTATCTTGTAAGTGATTTACGGATGACTTAAGTTTTAACTGCATAGCATAGCAATCTTTGATAACTTCGTTCATAGTTTCTTGGTTACCTCCCAAACGTTTAAGGGGATGTCTTTGTACTTAGGTTCAGCGCTGATAAAAAATTATGATTCATGTGTGAAAAAAATGATGACGTTGGTTGAACCTCCGACCGCCCGCTGTCTATAATGCCTGCTACACATTATCGGCCATGATGGGCGATTATACGCGAGCACGATAATGTGGAAGGGCTAATCGCCTGTAGTCGCCCATCATCGTCCGTAATCGTCATCGTGATCGCCGCGATCGGTGACTTAGCGGTTTTTTGGGCACGCATCAAAGGGAATCGCTTGTAGTTGTGTTGCGCGCACACATTATCGCCGATTAGTATCACCAATTAATGTGTATAGGTAGTTATTTTTGCTTTGTTTTATTACGATGAATGCTCAAACTACACCATCTTGTCTTCGAATAATTTTTTATGACCTTTAATTCAACAACATTGATAAAATTGAAATTAAATGAACAGTAACTGCAACAAATTCCACGTCCATTAGGGAAGGCTGCCGCTCAATAAATGATCACGGACGATAATGTGGATGCTTGTACAATGATCGTCGCCGATCACAGACCATCAACGATTGTCCATCATGGCCGATAATGTATAGCAGGCATAAGAATTCACATCTTAATTTGACGACTCCGTAACCTAGTTGGTAGTGACCCTGCCTGCGAAGTGAGGAGTCCCGGGTTCAGATTTCCGGCCGGCGCAGACTTATATGACAGATAAATGTATGTTCTCTGGTCATGGGTGTTAGTGATGTGTTATTTGTGTTGTCCATGCCACCCGCGACACAGACAATCCTAGTGCGGGGTATGAGTTTATTTATTTATTTATGGCCTATTTGAATCTCCATATCCTTATGGATTTGCCATGGTATAATTAATTTAAAATACGCATGGACATGTAGTAAACTAAATGATATAGAGACGGATAGAATGATATAGAGACGGATAGACATAACACCGCTACTCTTATCTAGTTAGCTCACTTGAAATGCTGGCCTACATTTATATTCACTCTAGTCTCAACGGAATCAGGTTTAATTAAACTTCTGTATACTATTTTCTCACATCTCTTTTATAGTTCGTAGTTCACTTCATATTATTTAACTAATACTGAACTCGTAATAATGTCTGTTTTTTGTGACTTCTAAGTGTTAAGGAAAGTTTGCTGAGTGATAACTACTTAAACACAATAGCGTTCTTGTTACATGTCACGTACCAGCTAACTCCAGCAGAATTTTCTGTTTTCGTTTAAGTATTTTGTAATAGCATACAGATCTGTACGTTTAATTGTAACTTTTGGTTCAGAGAAAGGATCCATTAGACTCAAAGTATTAAAACCTTATTAAACCGCTTGATTTAAGTTAAGACCGATCCGCTGGAATCATGAGTAGTTACTATTTGTAATTTCTAATTATGGAACATAAATATTATAGGTAGGAAATGAAACGGCATAATAGTATTTTATGACAACGATATCGCTTTATTGGATGTCAAGGGGCGAGCGCGGGGACAGCGGGGAGCGCCGGTGAAGGGATGTTAGGCGTGTCTCTGCGGTCGCGGCGGTGCCCGCTTTCCCCCCGTCCGCTCCAAACGATACATAATTGACGGTAATAAATAATTATAAATAAATATCAACAAGTTACAAAATATCCTTTCGTAAAAACGTTAACATTACTAGTGTATATTTTTTTATCGCGTTACAAAACTTTTGCTCTGCATTTTTTTTACAGCATATACGCTACCGTAACACGTAATCAACTGTTATATTTTATTGTACGTAAGTATAAAAAAGTTGTAAGTTATTCAATGTATCTGTACAGTCCGTTTTTTCTGTAGTGGAACGTTTAGAAATCTTCGGGCGCCAGATCAAACCTTGGTGGGAAGGTGCCGAAGCCGTCAGCTAGGGCGGGGCGCGTGCGTTGGGGCTGAAAAGAAAATTATCTATTAAAATCCAGTATTTTTTTCAACCTGTGACATCTAGGGTCATGCCGGGTAATAAAAGGGTCCACACGACTGAAATGTCCACTTGTTTTTTGTCACCATGCAGATCTAATCTATCTAAAACATCATTACGAGTACATGGGTTGCATATGCATATATCTTTTGTTATTTGGACCAAGACTGGTGGTAAGGTCTGTTGTGGTTTGGTTCCATTCAACTCCAGCACTGTATCGGGTGCTGATTCAAGGGCAACACAACTTACATCGTTTGCAGTGGTGATCTAGGGACGCCCTTTTACGGACGCCTGAGCAAAATAAGAACACGATTTAGTTTGCCGTGTGGTGCTATTTAACATTAATTTATCAAATGGATCTTTCTATTGAATAATTTGAATGATTGCGAATAATACATATTCACAAGTTAGCCTTACACCTAAAACGATTCTTAATTTTCGTAAAATGTGTCAAAACAAATATTTTGAGAATCTTTTAGCACGTCAAATCAACCCTAAATAAAATAGCCCATAAGGCCATAGCACGAGTTTTCACTTACTCGTCTCAGTCAAATAATCGTTGTCATATACTGAAAAGTAAATTGTTTAAGATATTAGATTAACTTACCGCCGGACTGACTCCTCTTGCAGCGGATCCCGCGCGTCCCTTGCCACGGAATTTGCTGATAGCCTGTTCGGCAAGGTCTGCTCTCTCCTCAGCCTCCTCCAAT
>LGAG01000067.1:106848-126128 GCA_001278395.1 Lerema accius
GCTATCAGCACGTTATGTAGCAATTAAGGTTTGCAATAAATTCGTGCAGTTCACAGGCGTGCAACTTATTTTTAAACGCCTAAACTATTCATTGTATAAACAAACACTGTGTTTATTTAAAGAACCGCGAAAACCAAAACATGTGTTGAGGTGGTTTGCTACATTGTATCTACTTAAGTATTCAATTTGTAAGGTGAGTGTATTTTATTTTTTTATTCAAAATATGGCGTTCCGAAATCTATATAAAATAAAATGGATGCATTCTTGTATTTAAAGATGACCTAATTCAAGTTACTATCTTCGTATGTGCTATTAATTTTCCCTCATCGGATTACGACATAAATTAAAGAGCGGTAATTTTGTCATAATTAATAGTCTTAGAACTACAAAAATGACTAAGGTTATTTATTATTAATGGCTTTATATGTATTTCCGATAATTTTATAGTTGCCAAAAATCCAAATTACAATTTAACCAAAACAGTTAATTTATATCAAATTACTTACTCTAAGTTGGTTCTCGAGGTCAGTCTTCTGCGCCTGGAGCTTGGCAGCACGCTCCTGGGTCTCGGAGAGAGATCCCTTCTCTCCCTCGAGGTTGGCCAAGAGGTTAGCCTTCTCCTCAAGGAGCTTAGCGTTGAGGGCCTCAACTTCTTTGCGGAGCTTCTCTTCCTTCTCGAAAGCTTCCTGGGCCTTCTGTGCCTTCTCCTCGAGTTTCTGTAAAATATTCTCACTTTTATCCACACCATCCCATGTCGACACTTGTACAGTAGCCATCGTTAATAAATCACACCATCAAATTAAAAAGGAATGCTAAATTTCGGTTCGTTCGTAAGTATAGGAAGGGTGGTGCGCGCGCCGCCGACCTCTTCGCTACTGAGCCCCGCTGGAGTTTTCCAGCGGGAGCGTTAATCGCCCCCGCACTCGTTACATTGTATAAAGAAAAAGTGCGTTGGAGCGAGAGGGGGAAGAATCCAGAAATGGATGCGCCAGGTGCTACGGTGTCACGTAACCGGCAGGTGGGCGCGGTCAATCTATTTGCGCTCCGCTGAATCACGCGTGCTATGATCGCCGAAATATTTTAATGGGTCAGAGTGATCAATAGTATCATAACAGGTGAGAGTGTCGACAGACTTACCGCAAGCTCATCCTCGACGCGGGTGACGTTGAGGAGGGGCTTGACCTTCTGCCACAGCTTCCACCAGGGCCAGGTGCGGAGCTGCAAGTACTTGCGCAAGTTGCGCTGGACAACTTGGAGAGACAATCTAGAAATAAAAAGTTATTTGAAAAATTGTTTAGTTGAGT
This sequence comes from Lerema accius, assembly GCA_001278395.1. NCBI lineage: Eukaryota > Metazoa > Arthropoda > Insecta > Lepidoptera > Hesperiidae > Lerema > Lerema accius. Next base: position 108,153 of record LGAG01000067.1, read on the forward strand.
AAATATTCTTGTCTCCTGGGCTTTGAAAAAATTTTACCTCTGTTCCTGCAGCTTGGTGAAGTCCTTACGGGACAAGTAACCACGGATGTAGGCCTGGAGCCAAGATACAATCTTTCCAAGCCTGTCATCACGCAACTCTTCCATCTGACCCAGGACACCAGCGCGGAAGAACACCTGCTCAGTCAAATATTGTATGAGGGCATGTCCAGATATTTAGAGTGCCAAGTGTTAGATTTCTAAATATCAGAATACAGCTGGGGTTATTACATTCTTTAAAAAGAAATTACATTGAAATTACGCCGGTATGAAAGAAAGTAATTGAAAATAACTTATGATTAAAAGTGAAGGAGAACAGAACACACAATATTAGTAACTTTGAAACAGAACATTATTAGAAATGATAAAAAGTGTTGAATGATAAAGAAGTAAAGGAACACATTTTATAAAGATCATGCAAATATGTAGTAAGGACAGTTCATGCATATGATCTACCTTAGTCTTTCCCAGTCTGAAAGACTCCGAATCTAACTGGGTATGTTCAAGAATTTTCTCGGTGGCTTTCTCGGGGGAAATGGGTTCTTTGATAAGGTTCGGGCACAGAATTTTGTATCTGCGTTAAAGGAGCACACAAAACAATAAATAATAATGAAATATAGGTAAATAGGTACACGACAGTAAGTAGGTAGGAAAACACAACTAGAACCTTGTATTTTGGGTTCTTAGGGGAAAAACAGCCTTGGTATCTAAGGTGTATTTTTGGGTTTTAAAACGACCTGTTCCTAGAGGTGCTACTAAAGCGTTTCAAATCCAAACGATCCTCCGGGTGTATTTGGATCGCTGGTCTCAAGTCGCCAAGCTACACAAAAGGGTGCTAAACATGCCTTGGTGTGACCGAGACGGTAGGACTCCACGTCTAAACCAGTTGCTTCCAGGATAATTTGAGCGACTTTCTTAGGGTCAGACTCCTTGGCAACAGCTTGAGGGGCCAGGATCTTGTAGCTATATTATCAAAATGATATGGAACACACGATAAGGGAAAATCAAACAAAGTCAATTAAATACACAATGACCTATCGCGTACACCTGAGTACACGTATCGGGGCTACAAAACGATTAGAAATGTAATGATAACATGAAACATACTTTCATGATTAAGGGAGCAGGTATAAATTAACTTGATTAAAGACTAAATACTGCAATCAGGATAATATTAACTACTGGTGCAAAATATGAGAGGAACATGAACTGAATAGGGGGAAAAATCAACGTGGTTCTCTCAACTCTTTCCTTTAGAGCTTTCGATCTCAAAACCTGTAGAACCATGCCAACACCATTCTTTGATGGTATATTTTAATATCCTTGCCTTTGTGTGACCTATACGATAGCTCTCGGGGTCAAGTCCGACAGATTCGAGACACTTCCTAGCGGCTTCTTTGGGATCTTTTTCTGCAGTCATGATGGCAGGTGCGAGAATCATGTAACTGTTCGTTGAATAAATTAAGTTAACATTTGTCTGAGTTAACAATTTCGTTTTTGTTTACTTGAATCTTGTCTTTGAAAATAAAAAAATTGTTCGAGGTTCATCTTGGAACAAACTTGTTGTCCTATATATTTGTCGTTGTCAGCAAGTTGTCAGTAGTATTATGGTATAGTAGTAACGTCAGCAAATACACAAGAATAAACATGTTCCACTTCTGAATATTCTAGAGTTCAAATAAATTTGTTTAGATTCTCTTACCAAAATATCAAACTTCGAAATAAATATAAGCTTCAGACATGAAAGTAAAATCTTAAATTCTGATGGTGCGTCTGGTTTCTTTAAATATTTGACAGCTCGCTATTTCTCATAAAATTTCATTTTTATTGCTCTGTTTACGATTCGATATCTTACCGGAGCTTGAAGTCAGGGTAGACCATCCTGTTGGGGAAACCTTTACGGCAAATACGGATGCCTTCAAGTACACCGTTACATGTCAGCTGGTGCATCACAAGGTGAGAATCGATGAGACCTGGTAAATAAGGGCATGATTAACGGTGAAATCTTGAGCAGTATTAACGTTGAAAGCATCAATTAATAAAATTATTCATGCTGACGTTCGCTTAATATCATTAATGTATGTGACATTTCAAGTTATTTTGGATTACAAGTATGTGTTGGCTGTTTTGCCACAAATATATCAAATATTAGTCACTCAGAAACATGAATGCTGCTCATTATATTTAGTACGTGCTGAGTAACCGCACTAAATTTACGTGAGCAAGTCAACGCCTACTTCTACTTCGAAATTTAAATTTGTTTTCCGACTCGTTCGTCGATGGGTAATAATATTTTTATTTTTATGCTACTACATTCAGACATTCTTAACATTTGTTATATTTTTAGATTTATGATTCAACGTTAGCTTTAGTTAAGATCTGTTAAAGCGGGACTTACCAGGCTGCTTCAACTCGTTGGGGATGATACAACGTACGAAGTGAGGCTGGGTGGACCTCAGAGTTGTCATCAAGTTGTTAAGTTGTTCCTGTGGTAATTAGATTAATTAATACAACAATTTCTATATTAGAATTTTTGTTAGTATCACTACAGATTTTGATTTTTTATATATTAATAATTCAAATTTCGATATAATTTTATAATATTACATTATTATAATTGTGAAATGTGATAATAACTCTACTATAAGTAACAAATATAAAGCAGCACACAAATGGAATGATTTTGACACAAAAAAATTTGATAAGTAAGTGGACGATGATTACATGAACAAATATAGGTTAAGAAACACAAAACACACAGACAAACATTAAGCTTAGTAAATGTTTCAGCCATCGGTACATGTAGCGGTATTTTTTGTACTTTGCGGCTGAATCGGTGATCAAAATGACATTGTAATTATAGCTGATTTAATTCGTAATAAAGAAGTAATAATAAGTATTACGAATGTTAAATTTGTTGATTTAATGATGAAGGAGGTTTTAATTACCTCTTTTTGACAATAAACTCCACAGAATCCAATTGTACTAATTACACAAATAGTTAAGAAGGTGTAGATCTACAAGTAAGTAGTTATTCTACACCACATGGGTGAACATAAAACCAACTGTATCTACGTAAAAATATTTAAATACCCTGTAGGCGGAGGAGACAGTAGCGAAACCACCACCCTTCTTACCGCGACCGCCTATGAATATACATTAACAAGCAACAATTAGTGCAAGGACAATCACGATACGGCGTAAAGACACAGGACATTATAGACAAAACACGTCGACAATACATCTGTGACACGCCTGCGACATGAGCTCTGTAAAACGTACACTGACAATGACCAACTAAGATGTATTAATTCTGAAGCGTAATAGATCTAGCATCTACAGAGATTCATCGTCTTTCATTATGAACTAAAGATTTAAATAAATGATGAAGATGAAAATTTGAATTACATCGATGAAGAATCTCATTTAGGTGCTAGGTCTAGGTGTGTTGATAGACGTAGACAGTAAGCGACGAGAAGAACAGAAGCAACTCTCTGACATAGTGTTCGAGTTTACCCTGTAGAGTGATGACACAGTCTGGAAGGCAGAACCCTTGGCACGTTTGCCTCCAGCGCCTATTTAGTTTAAAAAATGTATGAGAAAGTAGAAGATAATTTTAGTGGAGATAATCATGAAGTAATTTCAAATGAAAATGTAGGGAAGTAGGTTCAGTGGTAAAATGGTTCCATTATGTAGTGGAAATGTTTGTGAATGTCGAAATATATATTATGATTGAATGTGCACTGTAGTATGTTGTTGTCTAGGAACATCAAAGTATATATGGTCATAAAATTTCATCCTTGATTCGCACACGATAAAATGTTCTTAGTTGGAATTTAGCAATCAGCTGCTCAGTTAATTTTAAAAAGAAAAGACAAAATTACTTTTCAACTAAATACATAATTATATAGGTACAATAGATCTCTTATAAAAGTAGTCCTTGATTGAATATAAAAAATGAATTAAGATTTAATTTATAATCCAGCATCTATTACCAGAGCTTTTGCAGTTTTAGCACTCCATCTGCAAGATCAATATTGTTGTTTAAATTCTTTTGATATTTGGTAGTCCTATATGAGGATACATACCCTTGCCACCACCGCCGCCACCAGCATCACCAGACTGGCCAGGATGGTCAGCGAAGATCTCCACCAACAGTTTGTTGCTACCCTTCTTGAACTGGTCAACAACAGTGTCGTTGAGGGGATCCTTGTTCTTCTCAAGCCAGCCAGTGATGTTGTAGCCGACCTATTTATTGAAAGGAATACCATACGTGTAAGTAACAAAGATATTTCTGCAGGATATCAGTCTCTTGGAGCTATTCGGGGCAAACAAGGAGTCAAACATTAAAAGGTTATCGTTGTCTATCGACTACAGTTAGAGACAAGAGTCGGAAATTTTTGATTTTATTTAATTTAAAAAGCAATGGCCATTTTAGATTTCTCGTTGTGATGGATGACGTCTGTTTTATATAGAGAGAACAGGAGACTAATGTCATTGTCATGAATTGTTGTAAATCAATAAGTGATACTTACATTACCGGCGTAGTGACCAATGGCGAAGTGAGCGGCTTGGCAACCGGGCTTGGGGGGCTTGGGCTTCAGGAAAGGTGCAGACTTGCCCAAGTGGTTGTTGTTCAACTTCTCAACGAAGGTCTGATCGGTGGCTTTGGGGAACATAGACTCTTCCTCAAGGATGGAGAGGATACCCATGGGCTGCAAACGGACCAGTGGATTAGAGAATGCCCTGGATGAGTTTATCACATGAGTAGCTTGTGAAATTTAAAGTATTAGGGCATATGCATATTATTAATATTAAGAATTGATCGTTACAAAACATAGAAAGAATTATCCTGATGGACATATTGTTTTGTCTTTTACATTTCTGCATATACCCTATTTCTGAATAATTTAAGCTTTGAAAGTGCTTAGTGCTTAAAGAGCACAATATAAAAGTGTTTGCAATTTTTGTTATTTGCGAATTTGAAATATCGATAAAATTCATTGCCAATCAATCAAAGTATAACTTGTTAATAACAAATGTGTTCTTTACTTAAGTGTGTAATGTATTCTTATAACTACATTATGCGTTAAATATTTAAGCGACATGCAGGAAAATTGAAATGTTGTGTAGTGTAGCAAATATTTGATAACAATTGCGTATTTAGATAATAGTAGTGAAGCGTGTAATATTCTCACAATTATAATTAAAAATATAAGCACTCGGCAATTCTACAATATTAATTTTAAGTTACGATTATTATTCTATTACACCTAACTACGGTTGCAGTTGTGGCGTACGGCGTACGACAGTGAATTAAGATTTCTTGAGATCGCGGCAGCAGTGTGCAAGTAATTCTAACATCTTTTAGCTAATGCAATAGCTCCCGATTTGATTTATATTGGCGAGTGCGTTTGAAGCTACATACTCGTATATTTTAGAGTAAACCGCGGCAGGGATGCACAGCCATTTGTTTTACGGTTGCATTTGCAGGGGATGACTTGATTCAGCCTGAAGCTTCATCTATACGCGGCCCTACAGCCTCAAGCTACATACTATGTACCTCTAATACCTTTTCTATTAAATTTATTGTCGGTTGGAGATCCATACCGAAATCAATAAAGGTCCATAGAATCCCTTCTCTTTCGTATTCTTCTTGCTCGAGGACGAACATAAAATGATTAAAATACTGCTGTAACTTTTCGTTGGTAAAGTTAACACAGAGCTGATTAAACCCGTTCACCTGCACCGCGGGAACATGGAAAAGATAACCGAAGCAGGGCGTTAAACATAAGAATACCTGTTTATGTAATGTGTCGGTGTATAGATGTCCGAGTTACAATTGTATAGAGTATAGATTTAAAGGTACAGAAAGACACACAGATAGATAACACACAAATCACGCATTTAGCATTGACTGGTCTATCGAGAGAAGCCTTTAAATTTCCAATTAAGGATTAAAATATTAATTTAGTCAGCTTCGCTCGAAGACCATGGCGAGATGCAAGCGTTCACAGCTGCGTTGCCGCCATCTACCTTCTCTATAAGGTCAATGCAATTTTGGAGATCCATGCCAAAATCAATGAAAGTCCACTCGATGCCCTCGCGGTGGTACTCTTCTTGTTCCAGTACGAACATGTGGTGGTTAAAGAATTGCTGGAGTTTCTCGTTGGTGAAATTAATGCAGAGTTGTTCAAAACCGTTGAACTGCAGGGAGACAATTAATGTGGAAGGTTAGGGGTGATTGGTAATAGATAGGCTACAGATTTTGTTCTGTAGTTATGAGAACCTATCCAACCTAACATTGAAACTAGTTTTCGAGCCTCATCTATCCCCATAGATTTGGCAAGTGCGCCAAACATTATTCCGTCTGCAGGTGTCGGGCGCCGGCGTGCTACACAACCACCGGATGGACTATTACCTTCTCGATCAGATCGATACAAGCGAGCAAGTCCATTCCGAAATCGATGAAAGCCCAGTTGATGCCCTCCTTCTTGTACTCTTCTTGTTCGAGTACGAACATGTGGTGGTTAAAGAATTGCTGAAGTTTCTCGTTCGTGAAGTTAATGCAGAGTTGCTCGAAACCGTTGTACTTTTATAAACAATAAATGCAGATTGTATGAATGAGAATTAAGCAACTACCATAGATTAGTATCTGGGGTCGTAGTGGAACACAAAACATTAATAAAACCAAATGGGCCCAATCGGCCCGAGGGTCGCGTACACTCAGTGTACCTTTTCAATAAGATCAATGCAGGCCAATAAATCCATTCCAAAGTCAATGAATTCCCAGTGAATTCCTTCTTTGGTGTACTCTTCTTGTTCCAACACAAACATATGATGGTTGAAGAATTGTTGGAGTTTCTCGTTTGTGAAGTTAATGCAAAGTTGTTCGAAACCGTTATACTAAGAAATCAAAATTGTATTAATATCGAAGAAATGGATAAGAGAAATTCTGCTATACTACTAATCTTCTCGATATGCTCATTAAACTTAAACTAATATCCTGGAAATATAACTTATAATTAAATATTAAAAAATAAACACAAACATATTATTAATTTATCATGATCTCTCTTGGGTACGATGCTCTTCATTTCTTTTTAATTGGACATTATGGCCCGTGACTTCTATAATCAACCTCAAAGCAGGACCACAATAACAGGATCACTAAAATCAATGACTATAAGTCACCGATGCGTTACTTTATCCAAGGAGAACGTTGGCTCTCTGTATCAATAAATGAAAATATGGTATAATTATTACCATTACAATAAGTTTTTCTTATGTGTTTTCAACTGCCAATTAAAAGTCATGATAAAAAATAATCTTGACTATTTCGTAGATACTCACGTCGAAGATTTCGAAACCAGCAATATCCAGTACACCGATGAAGTGCTGCCTCTTCTGCTTGGTGTCTAGAGTCTCGTTACACTTCTTGACGAGCCACTTGAATAGACGATCGAACATGCCCTTGCAGAGAGCACCGACGGAGTTGGTGACCTGGTCCTTATTACGACCCTGGGTCACGAACTCGTTTCCGACCTTGATACGGGGCTTCAACAAGTTCTTGTACAAGTCAGCGCAGTCGACACCGAGAAGCTTGGCAACCCTCTCACCATCCTGGAATAAGTTTTCATGTAATTAGAAATAAAGTCCTCGTGTTTGGTTAATGTTTGTCGAATTTGAAGGTATCTCTGTTTTTAACGTATTTGTCCGCATGTTTATTACTTATTATCTCTACAAGATGATAACTTTTGTGAAGATACTTGCCTCAGTTCCATCGGCTTCAGCCTGTTCCTCACGACCCCTCTGCTTGAACTTCATGCCACCCATGTGCATGACAGCGGCGGTGATCTTGTATACATCGTCCTTCTCTTCTTGGGTGAAGCCCAGAATGTCGAAGGCTTTCTATAATGTAAAATTTAGATTAACTTCCGCAAAAATATAAACACTTTAATATTTTCTACACGAAGGTTAGAGTAGCAAAAACAGAATTACGTTAAATTGAATTGAATTTTTTTTTCTGATTTGAACACAAAGTTAATAAAAATAATGACAAAATAAAAGATATTTTTAATCACAATTTTGTATCTACATATACATAAACTTACAAAACTTACCGATTATGTCACAGTAACCACAAGTTAGTAGTATAGAAGCATTAATTAATATTAAATGGAAGGTGATATAGCGGATGTTTGCTGGCGACTGTGCACAGAGTAAAGGTAACGGCATTTTGGGAGTATATTCTAAGGTGTTTTGTATTGATTTGGAATAACTGGGTCATTGGGTCTACATAAAATCCGACATTTTGGACTTTACACTAACAAATATGGATTTTTTCATAGGATTACGGGTAACATATAGACATTAGTCTTCCCATCACAGTTCATTGAAGGGTAAGGGTTTTCAAAATTCCATTCGCTTCACGGCGAATACTGGGTACTATTTTTCAACTCTTCAAATAGGGAAACTACAAAACTCTCTAAGAGCCACACTTACGTCTGTCATTTCGCATTCTTCACCATCATCAACGTTGGGGATGGTAATCTTACCCTGGGAGACGTTATAGTAATCGTATATGTCGTTGGACAACATACACATTTCTGTTGGTAAATCAGATTATTTTAATGACACTGCTCCAGACGCAGAAGTCGTAGACCTAGAAACTTTCCCTACAGTATTGTGTCGTGTCTTGTCTGTGATAATATTGTGTGCGGGGGTGCTGTGCTGGAGCGAGGGGATTCACCGTACACACGCGTGTCGTCAAATCTGTGCATAACGCTCACAAGAACTTTTGCATGGAGCGAAAAAGTATGCATGTCAGAAATTTTGCAAGAACAGAGCCAATACGCGAATATCTGTATCTGGACGCGCGCTCCGTGCGTAAGTTCGTGACTTACGACCGTCAAATCAAACTCGTGCCCGTCGTTGACACCAGGTATCCGCGTTTTCCCTTGACTTATGAGGGGATAGTCCGAGATGCGGTTGCTTATCATCGTTAACTCTGTAAACACCAAAATATCTGACATACACATGCGTAGACCGAGGTCACTCAGTCTAAGATAAGCAAGCAAGCAGGAAGATAGTAAGAGAGAGAAAGAGAAATGATTGCGCGATAGATGTGAAAAGATCCAGCAGTCATATTCTGGACTCACGTCGGTCATATTCATTTCTTCGCCATCATCTACACCAGGGATCGAGGTCTTTCCTTGTGCAACGATGTGGTAGTCATTGATGTTATTTGATAAAAGACAGATGTCTATAACAAAAAAACACCAATGATAGTCGCGAATCATATTGGTGTTTGAATCAGGGTCAAACATGCTGGCACGACTTGGGTTCTAAGATTCACTAAACTATTGATAACATCTCGTTTCGTTCAGAGGCGAGATGGGCCCACCGTATCTGGTTTTATGCAGAACAATGGCTACGGGTTGGAGAGGGTACAAAACACTGGGAATGTTGTCGGAAGCCTTCGGACTTGCGGAAGGCTAAACTTACGTCGGTCAATTCACATTCCTCGCCATCGTCTACGTTGGGAATAGTGGTTTTTCCTTGCGATACGATGGTATACTGATATATGTCGTTTGACAGCAAACACATGTCTAAATATCAAAACACAAGTTAATATACATGGATTGAAGGTTCGGGGGTATCATGGCAACATATATGTTGTGTAGTGTTTGTGTTGATTGTATTATACATCGTCTATTAAAACTTATATTATTAAATTTAAGAGACATTATACCTGCAGAATAAGTCATACTATTTATTTATCATTATAATTTGTATAGTTATCCATTAGATAATATGCATTATAATTTTTATATTTTAAAACATTATTTACTTTATCTTCAGTATCAAAAATATTTTCTACGTCTTATTTTCATTTTATGTTTTTAACTTTTTTAAGTTCATTTGTAATTAGTGTATATACGCACCCTTAAGTCCAGGTACAGAGCCAGACATCATCTGGTAGAAGATGTGGTAAGAACGCTCAAGAGCTTGCTGGGAGATGACACGGGCTTTCTCAAGCAGATCTGGAAGAATTATATAATTAAGTTTCTGTTAAGGTACCGGTAGCTATTAATTTTGTAAAGTCTCCATGAATATATACTTACAAGTCTCAATATCAGCACCAGCCAGTTTTCCAGAGGGTCCGAAGTGGATACGGATGAATTTACCCTTGGAGAGAGAAGGGAACATTAATAACAAAATATTGAAAAGGTATTCCTTAAAAACCGTCCCTTGAAAGTCTATTAAAAATTATTCAAATTAAAAAATAGTTATCTTTAATTAGGTTACACTTACTCGGGAAGAGGAATTAAATATTGTAGTATGAGAGTGTTCATTAGTCACGTGAGGCGTTTTTAAAGATTTTCTAATCCTCCTTCTTTCTGATGAATTGTCATGAGATTTGGCTCAATCTTCTCTCATTCTTAACTTCGCTCTAAACACCTCACGTGCTTAGTAAACTCCTCCAAATCAAAACATAAAGGAATACTTACGAAACGGGAGGAGTTGTCGTTACGCACTGTCTTGGCGTTACCGAACGCTTCAAGCACAGGGTTAGTCTGTACGACCTGGTCTTCCAGAGATCCCTTCTTCTCCTGGTTAGGATCCTTCTTTTGCGATGCACCAACAGTGGCGAAGTACGCAATTACCTTCTTCGTGTTCTCAGTCTTTCCGGCACCAGACTCACCGCTGTAGATTTAAAGAATTTTATCTTTATAACTTTACATATTTCCCTGCACTCGAAGTCCATTTTGCAGCTCTATCGTGTCTTACTATATCCTATCAAGATCGTAGTCTTATCAAATTATGGTAAAAGTGCATCACAATATTGCGTCAAAATAAATTCAAACAATAATAGCGTCTTAATTTTGATCTATTTCTAGATGATGATTTTGATAATAAATATACTGGAACATTCTCAGAACTAGCTGAAATTGTACTGTTGATTGCCAATATTGCCATATAAGTGATATTTATTCTCGTCAAATAACGTCATAGTCATGTGACATTTTGGCAACGGGTGCCAATTTGGTCATTACACTTTACATTCACTATATCAGGAAACAACTGTTTACAACAATGGCATTTACAGGTAACAATAAACAAACTTACGTAATCAACATAGATTGATTCTCGTGGTTGGTCAACATGTTGACGTAGGCACCGTCGGAAATGGCGAAGATGTGGGGGGGCACTTCCGAACGACGCTTGCCTCGGTATAACTTGGCACATCGTGTCGTGTACACGGGGAACCTCTTGTAAGGGTTGATAGCCACACAGAAGAGACCCGAGTACGTCTGTATGGAGTTGATGGGTTTCATTAATTACCTCATGTGACAAATAATGATTGTGGTGGTGTCGGTGACGGGTTAGGAAGTTTGAAGAGAAAGGAAATGACAGGGACTTAAAATTATAACGGAAGACATTCACAAGGAGTTTTGGATTTGGATAATATGGTATCAATTTTAGTATTGTTCAAATCGAATATGGGTTAAGAAAGTTTTTCACTGAGGCCAATTTCAAAACAAAATTATGTTAGTAGGTAGGTAATTACTACCTTTTTGAAATAGATTTTTGGATTGATGTCGTGGAAATGGTTAAGATTATAATGACATTGGTGAGACATAAACACACACAAAATCCTTAAACATGAATCACAGAAAACACAAACGTGGAAAGAGTATTGTAATGATACTTTGCATCTCCACGTTGAATAGAAATATATAATAGAATTCCACTCTTATAAAACAAAATTTGGTTTATTATATTTGTGTTTTTACTATGGTAAATTGACTTATCCAAAGTGTGAATTCTATTATGCATCACAAAGAAAAAACATAAAAGATATACTAATCTAAAAACTTATCAGATAGAAAATGTATAGAGCTGGGTATGCAGAAATACCTTTGATGCCCATACGAGAGAAACAATACAACCCTTTAGATCAAAATAATTTCAAACACAACACTGATCTATTCTATAAACAAAGAAGAAAAAAATCTTCGAAATGCTGCGGAGTCCTTTTCCACCGACTTGTCCTGTGTAAAAGGGTTCAAGTGCGGTTCTGAAGGATATTCCCTGATTAATCACAGAAGGAAGGGGATTTGTAAGGAAAGGTTTTGTGAATCACCAAATGTGATCGATTTCCAACTTTGGCATTATACACAAAAATTAGTTTTTTATAGCATTTTCAGATGTTAAAAAATTAGACTATCAATTTTCAATACAGTTTCTTTTTTCATGTCTTTTAATTGTGCAGTAAGGCCGGTAATATTTATGTCTTGATATTCTATTGCTCGATTGATGATTTATCTTGGTTGATATAATTAATCATCATTAAAGCATGATTTATACTTTCAAAAGTCAAACTAGCAGACGAGCTTTATTAAAATAGAATTGTCTTGAACGCGCCAAAAATAACAATAGACGCGATGAAAATAGGTCGCAAAGATGCTACTGGTGTATTTATAACTTCGTAAGTCAAATCGAATCGGATTTAATTGCGCATGGAAATCGATCGATGTCTACATTGGTACATTTCCAATTGGTGTCCAAGGTGTTGAAGAGGGAGGAGAGATGAGGCACGAACATGCACACTGCAATGCTGCAACTCCTGGGCGGTTCCTGACTTACGTAAATAAGCTTATGATAGTATCTCTGCTTCAAGTTATACAAAACCGAAGCGTCGTTGAGGTATGTCAAGTTGGACATATCCTCACATTTTTCGTATTTAGGTGGGTTGACTTGGGCAACAAGATCCTTCTTGAAGTCTTTTGTCTGTGGGAGAGAAATAACAATGAATTTTAAAGTAATGGTAATGGCGCTGTTTGCGCCTACTTACATAGATGAGTTTTGCATAATATCGCTGTCGGAGGTTGTGGAGTACAGCTGCCTCGTTTAGGTAGGTCAGGTCAGCCATGTCTTCGACTTTCTCGAATTTCGGCGGGTTTACTTGTGAGAGGAGTTCCTTTTTTAATGTCTTCTCCTGCTCATTTAATAAGTATATTAATATGTGATAAGCACAAATTTAAATCGTTATGACTAATATTGAGATTAAAACAAATCAGTCTTCAAGTGCTATGTGACCACTGCACTTCCTGTTTTAAAATTTCATTAATGGCATACAAGTCTAAGCACCGAATGTGTCCGTGTTCAATTCTTCTTAAAGAAAATTCTCGAAGTTCCTTATCATTAAGCAAGTTTTTGATAAATAAATCTAAATAAAGTCTATTTTTAATATTCTCCTTTAATGGGTAACTATTGGATAACATAAACTTAAAATGATGTTAGAAAAATATTGAATTTTCTCAAGATGATCTATAGTAACTAACTTAAATTCCTATTTGACTATTGGGATTTTATACTTAAATCCAATAACTGGTATTAACTTATTTGCTTGATCTGCAGATTTCTTTCGCTATTACACTTAAGGAAAATTGTCGGTAAAGTCATTGACTTCACAAACGAAGCCTTACCTCGCCTCCGGGGAGGATGACGGTCACCAGGTCACCCTTGGTGGCCTTAATTTCACCCTGTAAGAATCCCTCCTTTTCGTCGGGTACCCAGCAAGCCTTCTTGCCATCGTAGGGCTTGCTTTGGTCGATACGCTTCTGTTCCAGCGATACGAACAGGTACGGGGTCGGATCGGGATCGTCGGCCCCCGTCTGCATTCCTGGAGGACCCTTCGACATTTTCGGAGGTCTAACGAGACTTTTGGGCTAGTCGAGACACGAGAACAGAGCCCTGGAGCCTTCCTGTGGAACACGGTACGCGTTATCCGAATGTTCGTCCGTTCATTCGAGTGTTAGGAGTGAATGCGGCCCCGTGCGTCTATTTGTGGCTGTAACCCGAGTAGTAGCCGGTTCGGGAACGGTGCCAGCTCGGACGCCGTTTGCGTAATACAGTGTTTTATGCGCGCGTTTTTATTAGCTTATTCCGAACAGCCCTTCGCGGATGTTACGTCACAGGAATGCGAGTCTGGAACGACGCCAACGGATTAGCCGATCGTGGATTGTTGTTTATTGTCTTTTATGGCAATGGATGATGGATTGATTGAATTCAATTAGTCGCTTTAATATTTTATTTTAATTTCGATATCTTAAAACTGAATTCTTAATATCGAGGTATTTATTTATACGTAATTAAGAAATTACTTAAAAATTTCATCTTTTTTCATTTCTAATAATCATATTCTATTGCATCAGTATTTCCAGTTGATGAACTTATTATCACATTACTCGATTAATTTCAACTTAAATAAATTTAAGCTTTTTGAATAAGAAACTCAGACAGGAGGTCAATTGAAATCAATCAGAACATTAATCGAATTTAATTTCATTTAATCGACAGCTCGTTGATCACAGCCGAAAGCACTCAACGTTAACGCGTTTCCAAAAATCCATCACCATAGAACAATAAACAATCTGGAGACTCACTGAAGCTTCAGCAACCACTGCACTAAAGAAAATCCAATCCACTCGGTAAATCAGTCGTCGTGTCCTTGAGATCTCGCGTCACTGTAATCACTCGCGATGTTAGATGCACTCACTGGACGCACGGGGCAACACGTACGTGCGTACTTACGTTTGGAGCCGTTCTGACCGGCGGCGGGGAGCGTCGTTCCTTTTTATACCCGCAACACGACACCACCGCGCCCGATCACCCCATTTTAGGCGGATGCCAGCCTGGGCTAGCATCTACACTTTCAGAGGAGGTTAGCTTTCACTTCGGCCGCGACGCTCGCGCGCGACCGACTCCTGACGGTCGGATATTACAATTTTAATGCAACGGTATGATTGGATGGACTTCTGAGGATGTTAACATTTTATGATATGATTTAAAAATGTGTACGAAAGTGCTGTATTTTTTTTGCCATAAAACATATAGAATACGTCAGTGTTCGATAACAGGATATTAAATTGAGATTATGGAGGATGTTTATTAAATCCACGCATCTAACATTACTCTTCGCATTCCGCAAATATCTACGTGAAAATGAATCATATCGGCATAATGCTTTACGGTATATTTATTTTATCTGGATGGTAGGTTTGTTGTAAATATTTATATTAAACTTTTATTTTAATATTTACTTGCAAATACCAAGGCTAAATATCATTGTTATATTTCCTACAATCTGAAGATTTTTTTGTGAACTGGTTGTAACATGCATAATATTTAAAATTCGAAAGAAAAATTTACAACACCTTATTTTTATCCGGATCATGTCGCCATATTAAAGATGTTAGTATATAAAATGAGAAATTTATATCATCATTTTAAATAAAGGTATCTACGAGAGTTTTTAGAATATGTTTAAAAGAATAAAGGTTATTATGTGTTTATAGTCACTGGCTACGGTCAATTCAGTCCAAGTTTAGAACACGCAGCACGCAAAACAGAACTCTCCGATGCATAATAATGAAATGGAATGTTATTACGTCCATTTTTCCGATTACCCTGAATGTATGAATTCTTTTTTTTTTGACACCACTTAGATTACTCTCACGACAATATTATAGACAGGGTTAAGTGTTTGTATTTATTTAAAAAAAAATGTAAGTGCACTGTAAGCTAAAAAATTTAAGTATCCTATTATGTACTAAGTAGTACCTACCTAATATTCATAAGGAACAGTAACAAAGTTTAGTGCTACATGGGTATCCTTTGTCCAGCCGAATGCTACGGCGTAACAGGGTATTGTAGCAATGGAGGCTACAATAAACCTGCTACGGCGTAGCAGGGCTTTGTAGTAGTCAGGCTACATTAACTATTACATTATTTTGATAAAAGTTGGATAGCTGTCATTAATTTATGAGTAAAATTTTCATGGTTTCAATATTGTGATATATATTAATACTTAGATGTAAAATATTAGACTTACTTTGTGGTAAAAAAAGAGTAAATATTTAGATTGCAAAGCGATTTTTTATTCAATCTTGTAGCCAAACAATCCACCGTATAATTAAGAAAGGCATAATTATTAACTGTTATAAATTAAAATAAATTACACACTTTAATTTTCACATTAAGTCAGCTAATGCATTTAACATTTCCATCTAACTAAACCTCATTTTTATGTCCACCGCTATTTTCCAAACTCATAGGTGCCTTCCCTACGCACTGTGATTTTGTCAAGATTGGCAACCCTAAGAACATTGAGTATGAGTCATGCACGTGTCGGTATCATTAGTAAAGTAGCTCTTCAAATCAATTCAGGTACAAAGACCGATTATTGCAGCCGACCACTTTATTCATCGATCTAATAATACATCGCTTGCAGAGTGCAATACAATAAAGGTGGGTGCAGGCGTGTGAGTCAAAGGTGGAATTTGTATGTAATCATAGGTGTGATTACATACACTAATATGTACTTACGTAGGTACTTATTATTACACTTATATGTGATTACTTAAGCCTTTGAGTATTATTCAATTTATTAAAGCATGGAGTTGCAAGACGTAACTTATTTATTCATATTGTCTTAAAGCATTTAAACAGAATAGGAATTGATTTATATAGGAGAAACTGTAATGTCAGATACATTTTTGTGTGATGGGGTTTACATAATTATATGTATATGTGTGTGTTATACTTATAGTTTTGGTAATGGTATTGGACGGTACCTGAAGAGATTTTAATCCAGCGTTTGTGTTGATTCAAAAAATGTAGAAATATTTTTAAGTACGTAGCGACATGTTAAACCTATTTACAAAATTAATTATGCTTTACACAGTACCTAATACACTTATGTACAAGTTAGATGTTGATATTACAGTTCTACAATTATGTACGAGTATGTGGGAATTTTAAGTCGCTTGTAGAGAGCCTAATAAACTCTCCATACTTTATGACGAAGATTGCATTCCTGCATGATTCAAACGTACGTTTTGATACAAGGCGCGCGCGTCAATTTGGAAAATACAGAAATTATTGTAATAAATTAAGGAAAAAAACTCGAGTGCTATTTTAGAGTATTTAAAAAAATCTATAGCCTATGTCACTGACAATGGAGACTATTTCAACGATACCCCATAATTATGATAAACTCAAGCCGTTTAGGTAGAGCTCAAAGCTACTCGCTTAATCACGTAGAAGTGGACATACATACATACGGTTAAAAAAACATTTTGGCGTAGTTTCGTAAAAATGCACTAAGTTTCCTTTAGAGAAAAAACAGCTTAAATGAAAATCATATTTCCAGTAAACACTACGGAATGGTAATCAAAATAAATGGACAACTAATACTGGATAATTTAATCAGTGAACTAATGATCAATTAGGTGGATGATTCTCCAGCCAAGCGATGTTCGAACGTGTTCGTAATGTTACGATTCGTCTCGTCTGTCTGTCGCGTGATTGCAGCTGGATAGAGCATTAACAGTTGTAGACCTTCCGAAAATAAGGCGACAGTATTTATAGACATCTGGAGCAAAATATACTCGGCACAGGTTGCCATGTGTGCGGTTTGTAAGGTACTTTCCTGATTTTAGGTATATTGCAGCGGTTTTGTTAATTTATATTGAACGTGGATCAGTTCGTCATATCCATAGGAATACGGTTATTGAAATTAAACTTCACGTGGACTGACTTTCCGCGGTATAGTTAGCGTTTTACAAATATGACCAGCGCCATCTATTATTAAGTATTAGAACTAAACAACTTTTTTTTTGTGGTCACAGAAAATAAAATTTCATTGATATTGTACTCATTAAAGCTTATTTGAAAGTTTCAAAATACTTTTGTTTTAATTTTAAACCGTATGCGTAACCGAATTAATTCTAAATATGACAATATTTTAGACATGAGATATTTTATTTTAAAGTTTACAGGCGTCCTTAAAGTCTTTAAAATCCAAACAATTAACGTCACTACGATTACTCATCGCTCTGACGACAGTATTTGGAATATTTTAACGAT
>LGAG01000067.1:126231-161950 GCA_001278395.1 Lerema accius
AATCAATGTTTTGTTTATCGACTTTTCCGCGGGCAGAGCCGCGGGCATCGTCTAGTTAATTCTAAATATGACAATATTTTAGACATGAGATATTTTATTTTAAAGTTTACAGGCGTCCTTAAAGTCTTTAAAATCCAAACAAATAACGTCACTACGATTACTCATCGCTCTGACGACAGTATTTGGAATATTTTAACGATGGACGAAACTAAACACAGCTTCAAGAAATACGAATTAAGCGTTCATACACGCACAGATACTATTATAACCATTTAGATGGTTTCCAGATGGAAATATCCACGGGCTGACTAGAATACGAGTGGTATTCTCATCCTACGGATGTAACAATCCAGTTAAATTTGTTTTGAGTAGGAGTGAAAATCGGTTTCCTGGCCGAATTTACTTTTAAAAACTAGTGTCATACATGAAGCTAGTTTTGTGAAACTATTCAGTATATGTAAAACTGATTTCGTTTAAATAATAGTGTTGTGAAATTAACAGTATTGCCAATATAATGCTTCTGTCAGCATCGAAGCTTCACGGTACGCTATAAGTAAATGCTGTTTCGCGTCACATTTATGTGGTGAAATTAGTTGCGTGAAATAAGTTTTATAAAAATTATGCGCAGGGCACGAAACTACTCCAATGTCTTGAAAGTAATACATGCATTGTAAGACTGGACTGAAATTGCTGATGAAACTAATTTTGTTACACTAATTTTAAGCTACTAGTTTTGCTTAACTTACTTGTTTAAGCTTCTAGTATCCACAACGTTTTGGTACTACTTCCTACTCGTAATTATAAAGGTACGGAGAATTGAGATTGATCCTATAAATTATATCCGAGATTTATGAACATCTGGCAAATAGCGCATACGACGACGTATGTTATCTTAACATTTTGATAGTTCGTGATACATCCGCGTGTCTCTAAGAACTAGAAGTTAAATTAAATCAGTTTAATTTAAATTTACTGAAAATTATGTAAACTACATGTTAATTATCGTAATTATGAACATTTTATCTTGTCTGCTACAGTTTATATTTTGACATAAATACACGCGTATTTGATTTTTTTATACGTACGTTTAAATTTAATGTTTTGAGACGATTAGAAACCTAAGTTATAAATATTTTAAACTTATATTGAGTAAATGTATCACTTAAATTATGCTCCCATTGTGCTACTGAGTAGTTGCAATAATTATGTAAGAATGTCTCATTACGTCAGTTATCGACCAATCAACGTTTTATTGCATTAGAAATAAAATAAATATATCTATGTAAATTTTATAATTACAGTGACTTCTTAAAAAAATAAGTTAACTAATTCCCAAAGGATTTCAGTATGATTTTTAAGAATAATACCTACGTATTGATTAGTTTGATAACTAGTGTTCTCTGGTCTATGCTATAAATCTGCAGTTGTGAAGGAATAGTTAGTTGCATAGTGTGTCATTGTAGAGTCAATAAAAATGTTTTTTACGTGAAGGTCAATAACCGCAGGACGGAGGATGCTCTCGAAATAACGACCAAGCCATTTGGCTGGTCTGCGTAATCAAACTGTTATAATCACCGATACTACTTGAATTTGGCTGTAGCTCGCGGCAACAGATGACGACACCAAATAATTTATTATGTTCAAAGTGCGAATAATAGAAACCAGTAATTTGTACTGTCGTCTTTGAAATATTAACATATTAATAACACTAGAAGATCCGCTCTGTCCAAAATTCAACAATATTTAATTCTGCCATACAATTGATAATTGACTCCCTTGAAATATCTGACTGGAAGATGATAATGTAATTGGCTGCCAATTGGGCCTTCCACCTGACGTACGGTTTGTATATGTGTGTGTATCAACGAAATTCTAATAATGAGCGTTTTGTTTTGTTGACTCATTAGGCTAGACTAAAATTATTTTCCTATTTCATGCATATATGGTGTCCCTTAAGTTGTACGACATACGCCAATGGGAGATAGCTCGAGGGTCGACCTACCACTTGTCAAAAAATTACCTTAGTAAAAGTGTCACTGCTTTCGAGATTTTCAGCTTTGTTTGATTTTTCAGAATTTCAGCTCTACAATGTCCAAACATACACATCCGAAGCACATGGACATCTGAATGAAGCCTCTCTAAAATTTTATGTTTAAAAAGAAAAAAAAGAACATTTTTTCAAATGCCTTATAATGATAATGTTACCCTAAAGTCAACAAACCGAGGTCAGAAACAATGGTGGTTCGATTTTAGTGACCGAGTTGTATAGTTATGTAATGTACTTTTCTTTCTACCTCTTATGACTTTAGTTCCAGACTGTACCACAATATCTAGAATTATCACAATGATCCATAACTTACACCAAACATGATCCAGTTGGACATAAAGCAACAAGCCGGCCAACATGTGCCAAGAATGCTCAATTGTTAAGGTTTTACGGCGCTGT
Source organism: Lerema accius (assembly GCA_001278395.1). Taxonomy (NCBI): domain Eukaryota; kingdom Metazoa; phylum Arthropoda; class Insecta; order Lepidoptera; family Hesperiidae; genus Lerema; species Lerema accius. The sequence continues at coordinate 128,678 of LGAG01000067.1, forward strand.
TTATTTTCGCCGTCACAAAATAAAAGTTTTGTTAAATCCGGATCTGATTTATTGGCTAGAATTGTTTTTGTTGGTTAAAACTAAAAAATTGTGTTTTAATTTCACTCTACATTTTGTTACGCTGAGAAATTGCAACTGTTGCAAAAAAAATTAAATTGTAAGACAATTATCTCAATTAATTACGTTGTATATAAATAAAATTAATTAGGTTCCTCAATGATACCTTAAGTATAATCAAGATAAGGATAATTACTTTAGGAACATCTATATTCGCTATTACGTTTAATTTAATTGATAAAACGCACACTACCAACAGGCCTACACAGGCCCGTTAGAAACACTAGTCAGACTATCATCCAAAATCACAGACAGCGGAGGCTTAGTAATAGGGTTCCGTTTTTACCTTTAAACTTTACCCTAAAAAGATATGTGGATGTATTAATAGTCCACGTATCAACTATGCGTTATAAACTGTCTCAGCAGAACCTCCGAGCCAATAGTTCAGTGAGCTCTCGCAATTAGCAACCCATTAATTTCTGTCAGCTATCATGAATGATGTAAGCGTTGGACCAAGAGAAAAATTTTGCGTAGCAATATGATGGGAATGTGTTTAATATGATTCATGTTTTTGTTCGAGTCGTTCGGAATAATCACAGGAGCAGACACTGAAAATAAAACTAATTTTATTGTAATGTAAATGTCATTTATTTTATTTTCAAACTAGTGGAACTGCCTTCGCTTCGCTTCGGTAAACCTATGCCGAAACGAAAGTAAAACAAAAGTAGCCTAAGTAACTCCTTACTACATCAGCTCTCCGCCAGTGAAAGTCCCGTCAAGATCGGTCCAGCCGTTTCGGAGATTAGCCGGATCAACCAGACAGACAGACGGACAGACAGACAAAAAAAATGTTTTGGTATACTTACCGTGAATATAAAAAGCGGTTATTTTAACATTACAAACTGGCACTTCAATTTTATTTACTTGTATAGATACTATAAAATTACTGACGATTGTCAAGAAAGAAAGACTTCATAAACAAGGCTTACAGAAGTAATATTTACCCAGAGCCGTTTTATGGCATATGGCATGCCATTGGATATACCATTGGTAAGAAATGAGTAACACACAACCTATACTTCACATCTGTTTGGATTTGTTAGTTCCTAAAAACTTTAATAATTTTAGCTCGGTCCCGTGACCCCTAAAGAGAAGATGCAATTTTATTTTACCTATCACGTAGTTAACATCCACTTAGCAACTGACCCCAATACTTTGCGTTTAACAATCTGAACTACTTACACTTGAGAAAAAGGACCTTTAAATATTTCTGCCTCTTTTCCTTTCTACCTAGTGCTACAAGATATCATCATCATCATCGCAACCCATAACTGTCCCACTGCTGGGCTTGGGTCTTCTTTCAAAGTGTGAGGGATACAGGCCAAAGTCCACCACGCTGGCCAAAAGCGGATTGGTAGACTTCACACACCTTCGAGAACTTTACAGAGAACTCTCAGGTATGTAGGTTTCCTCACCATGTTTTCCTTCACCATAGTAAGTGAAAATTACCTAATATCTAACAACAAAAAGGCTACAAGATATAGATACCTCCATTATCCTGTGCGATACATTTATTCCGCTCTGTTTCAAGTATTACGCAAATGTAACCGAGATATCCGCCATTGTGCATGTCGAAGGAATCCCGAAGCCCGACCCACATTGCTGTAGCGATCTTTGTGGGTATATTTTTAGGCCAGCTGAAATAGTCGGCAGGGCATGCGACGGATTTAGACTGAGATCGTTTCGCGATTGTCGTCAACGTGGCGCTTTGTTACTTGCCAGATAACGTTCAGAATTCCTATTTGTTTTAACTTTCAGATAAAAATGTATTTATACATACTTTGATATTGATTCAATATACTTATTGGTATATTTCTTAAGCGTTTCCATGCTTCGGATAGCTTGATAAGACGTCTCGATTGTAATCTTTGGATGTTAATCGTTGGACTACGTCGGAGGCCTTCGGGCGTCATAAAATCTTCTGACTTTTAAGCTAACCCAAGCTAACAGTTAACTATTACTCCTTCCACCTATCCGCATTGGAGAAGCATGGTGTAGTATCCTATAGGCCTCCTCAGTTATGAGGAAAGTCCCGCGATTAGCAGTAGTCCATTAATGGGTCGCATCACACATACTCGTACTTAAATATTTTGATAAATATTCTTAAGGCGTGCGGTTAATTACCCCTTCGACGTTTTACTCTTTGTATTCATAATAAGGGGTCTATTCTGCGGTAGAAATTTGACCATAACATAATATTATGAAATCGGTATAAGTTAAACGGAAGAGTTTGTAAATCAAAATTATGTAATACTCCAGTGAAAGACCGATAAGAGAGAAAATTCGTTCGTTCGTAAAATTACAAAAAATGAATACCTACCTTAAAAACAAGTCATAAGAAACTATTTCATGTAAAAGTATCTAGAAAATAATATTAACGTGCGCACGACACGCCATTTATTATACGTTAAAGACATGCAATTTTAATGATATTGATTTATGAGTATATAGCAGCCAATATATTTGTACCAATTAACATTAAGAATTCGCATTGATGAGATGCCTCAATACAGTTATCTTGTTCATGTCATTTTCATCGAGGGCTAAGATCATATTCTAAAACTAGTTCTAGAACGTTATGTAATCGATGTATTAATCGTGAAGGTTTAACTTTCGTTTTTTTACAATAACACAGAGTCGTACGAGTTTTAGATTTTCCTTAATAAAGTTTACGTAATGTAAAGTGTTTCAAAGTATACGATAATAATAATGACAATTAACGTATTTTATAATACTTATCCTAATCTAAACATCAGAGTCATGCTCAAAAATTTACCACATCTACGGTCTTCTGGTACCTACTGATTGAGGTGATGAAAAACATTGTTTAAATAATCACAGCCATTTTTTCTGCAAATATTTTTATGAATTGTCATAAATTAAATATAATCGTAATCATATAAATCGTTAAAAATAAAAATTGGACATTGATACCTACCATGTAAATTTAACGAATCCAGGCATATCTTATACGCAAATAACAGTAATTCTTCCAATATTACATGATCAGCTATATTTTCTAGTCGATTACAAAGTGTTTGTCTGTCGATAACTAATTTTGTCTGTGTAAGGCCAGATATGATCTCGCCAATATATCCTCGTCTTTCAACAACTAAAATCAGGGGAATGGGCTCATTGCTATCGCTGGTAACAAACTTTTGTTCAACGACCTATCGAGGTTACCAATCATAATAAGTTGAGGTAAAAATATGTATTTTTTTTAGTATTTTCTAAGCGTTAACGTTATACAAATACCTTAAAATATTTTTAATAAGAAGGCTGAAAGATTTTGTCGTGAAGACAAGAAAACATGTTGATGCTATAGGTTCGAAATATTTTTGAATTATTTGAGTTATTGTGAGATTTTATAAATTTTAGTTTACTTGTTAACTACTAATTATTTTACTTTCATTTACTGCCATTATTACTTTACAAGTAATTTGTAAATATAGTTACAATTACTTTACGATAGCTATTATTATAAGATGCAACTTTCTTTTGGAATTATACTTTATTTTTTACTTTACATAAACACGTTTATTTTATTCTTATAACGCGTCTGCACCATCCGCTTAAGTAACAAGTAAAACATAAAATAAATTCTCTAGTTAATTTAAACACTGACAAACTTGCTTTTTTATTGAAATCACATAAATAAATTACAATAAACGAAGCACTATCCATTTGCTTATTGAATTTAACTAAAATAAGCTTCTCAAATGAATCAGCGAACTTTTAAGCTCTCGTCAGCACTAAGCACAATTTATCAGAGCGTTTAAACAAAGTGGCGCTTGGAATAAATTTATTAAACGTTCTGCTATCGTTATCTTGATCTAAACCGTCTCTGTGGCAATGTTCGCCAAGAGAGATCACCTTGCCACTACACTATCGGTCACCTTTAAGTCGCTTGCTCCGTGACTCATCCACCAAGCATTTGGTACTAATATTTATAGTCTGTATACTTATTGTTTATATCAATAGCTGACGAATAAACAGCATAATTACAAGTAATTAAGCGGCAAGCGGATATCGTCGACTGTTTAACTGTAAAGGTATAGGATAGGCTAGAACGGTTTGTGTAAAGTTCGATTTTTAAGTTTCTGCTATAGGGCAATGAGCTGAAAATGTCTGAGTGGAATGGATTCAGAGTTATATGATTTAGATTTGCATTCACAAAGCCAATTTACATAAGAGACATCTACTAACGAGTGAGATTCAGACACACGCCACAACTCGGCGATTCGAAATGTGGCCGATATCGAAGTCGGTTTTCCAGGAGACCACCTTATTTATAAGTTGACGAAGTCTAAGAATCATCCCCTACTAATTAACAGAACTTGTGTAACATATCTTGATATAACTCTACTTTGATATGGCTCTACTTTGCGATTTTAATATTATATTTTGCAAAGGGGTTTCTTACTAAAAATGTTTTGACAATCCCTGCTCTAATTAGTTGAATTATGATGCTAGATGAGAAATACAAAAATAAGTTTATGCAGTTTTAGAAAAATATGCTTTAAGAAAATTTCTAGCGAGGTTACAAGTCTCGTTTCAAGTAATATTTACCTTTATTTCTTCAATTTAATGTTCAGGCATCTATTTTAATTAGTAGTATGTTATCATTATGAAAATTCATTTGCGGCGACGCTCGGATTATTAAATGCATTTAAATGAGATGTAAATAGTGCAATAAATATTATAGCGGGATTCGCGATTTATCTATGCAATGTAGTTAAAGGTATTCCTTCGATTTTTCATCGGTTCATCGACTCTTCATCGATTAATTCGGTCATCACTTCAATGGTCAAAATGCCGGCCTGCCAGTCAAAAGGTTCTGGGTTCGGTTTTCAGGTTGACAGAAATCTTAGGTAATGATGGATTTTATTTTTGTTTTCGGTCTCAATGTGTTTGTTCTGAAATAACAAGCTTAAATCTCCAACTCAAGTCCATGGGTCTTTAATATTCAAGGAATTCAGTTATTTAATTTCGTAAATCAACCAATGTCTGGCGTTAAAAATATGTTGATAAACAAAATTAATATTAAAATATATTATCCGAGATGACGACTTCACAGCTATGTCAAAATTCGAAGTGGGAATGAAGAAACTCATGGATACAGGACAGACACGACCTAGATTTAGATATTACAAGTTATTTATATATCATTAATGTTGCTGACTACATTTAGGTAACTCCTACGCGTCATATACACCTTGAGAGATGTAGAATCGTTTTACGATCTCTAACCCTTTTATGACTATGGTAAAAGCTTGAAACGATTCATTGTAACATAGATAACATATACTTTACACTATTATTATCTTATTAGGGACTTTTATTAGGAATTATTTATTAGGAACTTTAATTTAATTTTTATAATGTTATTAATATTATAAGTTTTGACATTCGTTAAGTGAGCTATTAGTTCCTAAGACGAAATAAATGATTTGAATTTGAATTTGAATTTATTTAGTTGTGTAGTGATTCGGTGGGATTATATTTATAGTAATTGCTTATATATGACTTAAAAAAAATGTAGGCGTCAAAAAATTTCAAATGCCTCAAAATAGAAAATTGATTATCTACAGGAATTAGTAAAGGTTAATGTAAGCCACAAAGTTTGGTTCTTATAATGCAGCATTGTACTCAAATGACTTGAATAAAAGCTGATATTACTCAGATATTCAGGGCTCAAAAGAAAAGGAAAAAATGATGCAACAAATTCTTGGCAAACAAATTCTAAATTAAATTCTTACAGAAGATATAAAACTGGAAGTGAAGTCGATTGGACACACCACTTTAACATTTAATTAGAAGAATTTGAATCTTGCAATATGTTTTATGAGTTTACCACAAGAGGAATAATTGGTCCAATTTATTGGAGCCCTATGATCTATAGCAGACATCCATAAGTGGACAATCATCCACTACCACGTATCCACTTGGACAAATTTAACCTTTTGCTATCAGACTATATCTCTGTTCATCATCAAGTGTAACTCTAGTTAAGACAAAAAATAAAGCAAAACGTTGTACTAATACAGTTTAACGTATCGATCCTCGAAAATCTCGTACAGTAAATCTTGCAGGCTCAGTGAAGATGTCCACCATTAATCGTATTCCTGCAGTTTCCTGAACACGGTGAGGTGATTAAGAGCACCGATGTCGCATCTCGTTAACCGACCTGTTAGACAAATGAGTCAGGACGTTCTGACCAACGAGAAACCTAATATGCACCTCACGACGGTAGCCTGCCAATTCTATTCTTACAAGCACAAGCTCCTCTCCAAGCAATTTTGTGTCTTTGCAACTACAAAACAAAACACAGTTTCCATTGTGCCCGATATTTGCATAACTGTATTTAAATTTGGGCTTTCAGCGAAACGAGTATGATGTGTTTTTGATTGCGAGCTCGTTTTCTCTGAAGTTTTAATCGAGGTATTAACGGCACGTCACTTTTTACTGATCTATCGAACTTAATCTGATATCAATGTAGATGGAACATTCTACGGCTTGAAATTATTTTAAGAGTTGTCATTAAGATATTTTTGACGCAGTGTTTTGTCGCTTCATTATTGGAATCGGTTGAAAATAAACGAAGTATTGCTCGTATGTTTGCGTAATAATGTGCAATAGGTTGTTGAGCCAATTTATTTTTTCTTGATTTGGCGCAAAACTAAAGATTGTCAAAAATACGAGTTATGCAGTTCTACGATGGTTTACGTCTGTAGATACGGCTGTAACTCTAGTTTTCTACAGAGGATGTTTTTTTGTTACACCTGGCAAATTTAATAGATGGCAGTCAACAAACGAAGCCTTTGACCGGTATTAGGTGAAACCTTGAATGATTTGCAGGCATGAATGACAGGTGCTTATCAGAAAATTTCCTAATTATGAATAATAAACAAAAATACGATTAAACATAAAGTAAATTCAGAATAAGAATGCTTAAATTAGGCCTAAATTACACCACCACATAATATTTTGACTGAAAAAATCTGATTTGTTTGTAATAATCACGGCTCAAGGAAGAGCGTGGTTACTACACATAAAAGTAAAAAATAATATCAGTAACCAGATTAAGTAAAAACCTAATAACAATGTGAAGCTAGCCTAAACTACCTGCTACTTATACATAGCCCGGAGCATTGACTACAAACTTTCCATAAGTTTGTTTTAAAGCAAAATGATTATTACATTTATTTTCAATTGGTGCATAGATGTTATAAAGACCTAATTACCGTGTTGAAGTGAATCAGCGTGTTTACAATGACATAATATGTTGTGTGTCCGTCACGAAGGTCTATGAATGGCTTTGGACCGGCTGGAGATGGTCCAACTGTCCCTACCGTCTATGAATCGGCCTTCCAAATATACACAGAACAGTCACCTACCTCGGGACGTTCGCTTGATATGATTATCACAGGAATATTATAATAAATATGATGATGTATTACTTGATATCTATATTAATAGGTTTTACTTTAAATCCTTTTTGTGCAGGTACTATGAAGAATTGTGCAAATTTTTTCTCATTATTTTTTGCAAAAGTTCGACAAGAGCACTCAACGATGTTGAACTCAAAAACTTCTTTTTTCGTATGTCTATTTTGTCTATCTGTTTGTCTGTCTGACCGATAATAAAACGTTAATTTGTGAACCATTTTCTACACCATGCAATAATTCTCGCTTTTGTTCAGATAGAGCAGTTATCTCAACAGATAAATATCGAAGCCTACATTCTATTAGGAATTTAGGAATTCCTTTGCCCATAAAACGAAGTACAACGTTAATTAGTTACCCAGTTTATTTAAATTATAAATCAGTGCATAGCTCAAAACGTGCCTACTAAATACTAAACGTCCGTTTTAAATACGCGTAGTCGTTATGTCATAACATAATTTAAATATGCACAATTTAAACATCATAAATCTTTGACGAAATCAAAATTATTATTGCGTATTTCATAAATTCGCATGAAAAGATATAAAGTTATGAAATTGCATGTTGTAAAATATACGATGCTTTTGATAGCACGTAAATCTAGATTACATTTTGATTCCTAGTGTCGCGTATAGCCCTAAAACTTTAGCATGATAATGTTCATTTTGCAGACAGATCATTCAAAAGTATATTAAAAAACTGGTTTACCTGTACATGTTAAGATGCAATTCCGCGCAACGCGACAAACATCAGCAGCAACACGACAAGCTTTAGTTTGCAATATTACTTTTTACAAGTATATTACCGAATTTACCACTGAAAAAAAGGTTAGTAGTTATAGTTCTTTCTTCTGTGGAATTGACCATGCGACTACACGTGCGCAGTTGCGTTAAATGTCGTTGGCTGTCTTTAGATGGTAAAACGCAACTTAAGAGAAATTTAATTTTTTTTTTAACTCTAGCTATTTTTCGTCAAGAGCAGAAGAAATAATTTTAATGTTTGAACCATTAATTTTGATTGAAAAATTAAAGAGAGGCTTGTTTGAAATAAACAACTTTTAGACATATCACAATTTAAAAAATGTTTTTTTCAATACCAGTTCATTAATTATTGTCGATATTATTATACTAATTTAACATTAAGACAAAGCTATTCCAAATTGAGTTCCAATCTTCAAATTCCTGGATAATAATTGGATGGCCTCCAACAGCCGTGGCTAAAGCTCGTAGCACAATGTATGATATCGAATATTGCTATTGAATTATTGCTATGTATTTCCCACTTTGAGGCAATCGCAAGGCCACGGGTCAATAGCGAATTCTTGGCTCCAGCTCGCGCTAGTGACGTTGGTGATTTCGTATGAGTAACCGTATCCGAAAATATCTTGGAATAAATGTACCAAAATACAGAATTTTTTTACACTTACTTTTTGATAGTCCTACGCTTTATATTAAGAGTAAGATTGATTGTGTACTTTCAAGACAAAATAAATCAAGCTTAAATCTAATTACAATGGAATAATGGCTCTGTTTATACTATTTCGTGTGTTACAAACGTAATGTTTTTTCACAAGCGCCTTAATATATCAGTAGCTAACCTCAAGTAAAAATTGTCTTAAAATATACGAACATATCCGTAACTCATCTCTGTCGCGTACATAAAGTAATATAATTATATCCTATATTGCGAGGGTGCTGGCGGTGTATGGAATTTGTTTGCCATTCTTAAATGTAGCAATTTAACTCTTGCGTAATTTATGGCAATTAAACCATCAATTACAAACCATGTTCTTGAAAGCTTAACGCGGATAGTATTTATTTCAGTAGCAAAATAAAAAAGACTATGCAGCTTAATTATTTTACTATTACTACTACGATACTATTTTTTTTTTTACAATTGAAAGTGTTTTCAAAAATACTATTTTTTCATTTGTTCTGTGTCATTTTCATCTTTTAGAGATATTGGATGCAATAAGGTAACTCAGATTTTCTTTAAGATTTCAGGTTTCGTAAAAATATCCGTGGACATTTAGTTACCAACCAAATAAATCCATATTTTTTTCAAGTCACTATTTTTTCATGACATGACTACAAGTATCTATTGCAATTAAGTTCCGTAAAACAAAATTCGTTTATTTTAAAGGCAATCTTTGTCATTTGGATTCTTAGGAGAACTACAACAGGTTATTTGATCTCAATAAATTCTTGACATGTTCCGTTTTTTTTATTAATAAAAATAATAAACGTCGTATATACCTTGGTTCGCCGCACTATTAGCACAGGATGGGTCGCATTGAATATCAGTACGTTTAGTTTGCCAAAAGCTAATGGTAAACGGGAAAACATTGTATTTAGCAGTGCAATACAGATGGTATACAGTGCAATACACATTGTATTTTAAATTTTCCACGAATAATATCAATCCAATAATTCTAAAGTACATGGCAATCGATAATAAAAAAAAACAAAAAAGCTCGTCTGTTAAAAATAGAGTGGTATTTTACCAACATTAACCTATGTCACTTTAACAATCGAGATGGTTTATCACGTGTTGAAATCCCACAACCCGTTTGGGATGTTAAGCGCCCTAAAAATAGGCAAACATACCTACATTATGCTCGAAAAACATTAACCCTCTTTTTAGTGCAGTCGGGTAAAACACATATATAATCAGCTGTGGTAGGAATTGTTAAGAGACTGAAGTGAATTAGGAAATAGACTCACGGGTTTGAGTACGTTTGGTTGAAATAGTCTGGAGTGATGGGCGGTTGTCAGAACGTTTCCTGGTTTCCGCCCTTTCTATGTTTAGATGTTATACGAATATGTTATGAGGATGACGTGAAGTGTTAACGAGTTTGTCGAGCTTTGAATGCTGATTTTTTATTTTAGCGGTGAAAGTGAAATTAAGATAGGTATTCTTTTCTGAAATAAGTAGGTACAGTCACTTAATGATAATGTACCATTACCTATTGATAAAATAATTATCTCCTACATACAAAGTCAGTCAAAAATATTACCTTATTATAATCTTAATCTTAATATACTTTTCTTTCTGTCAACGGGGTCTTTATTATTTAGAACACATTATAGAGAAAATATAGATTTCAGACCTTATCAATGTAAACTTTAACTATGCCAAATATTAAACTTGTACATGTTTGTATTCTTCTTAAAAAAGGTTCAAATTTAATCTATCTAATCTAAGATATACTTTTCAACATGAATCAAGTTGCTTCAACCACCAATGAGTTTCATTACTTTACTCCTTTAAAGAAGGATGTAGTTGAATATATAGGTATAATCACTTTATTCTCATCACTATAGATAATAATACACACGTCGTATCGTCGAGTACAGAGATCGCTGGCCGCCGCCGATTTCCTGGTTCAAACGACCTGCTATTATTAATAGAACCCAATCTTGTACCATGTAGATTGCATAATCCTATTCATATTTTTGGTATATAGAACACGCCTACTAACTTCGCTAGATGTCTGTTAACTGTTCAATAACTGTTATGTTAGAATGAAATTAATTAATTTATAAGTAACTTTTTTATTTTTAGTTGAAAGGTAAATAACGATAAATCTTTCTCAAAAAAGGAATTCGTGGAGAGATGAATAAAGAAATGATCGATTTCCTTAATAATGGCATTATTTTAAGTTTCATTAAGTAATGTGTTGTTCCTTAATAAAAATAAATTATAATCGCTATTAGTAACTAAGACGAGATGAATGATTTAAATTTGAATTTACTTGATCGCAGTTATAACAATACGTTACGTCAATTTGTAAACGAACTATTCTTAACTAGCCATCAAGGGCAAATCCTATTAAACGTTAGGTCGTAACTCGTAAACTCTACTTGTTGAAATGGCCAACGGTTAAGCCATTAACAAAAGTTGTCAACTGAAAATATTCGTCGGCGCAACTAGGAGGGGACTTGGATTGTATGCCAGCTAAATGGGTAGCCGCTAATTTAGGTTATCGACACGGCTCGCAGGTGACTAATGCTGCACTTATGGTACATTGCTTGGCAGGAGCGGGTTGGAATTGTTTTAATGATTATATGTACCCATGATACACTTTCATAGCCCCACTGTAGGATTCCCTATAGACAATAGTACGATCAAGAAGAGAGACTTCAATTCACAGTTCAATTATCTGCTTCTATAAAAGTCGAAAGTGTCGAAACAAATCGCCCACCCTTTAAACGGCAAGGAACAGTAATTGATTATCTTTTTTGTGTAAAATATACTTAATTAGGAAATTGATCTTCAAACTAAATTTTTTGTCAATACGGACATTATGGCAATCATACTTACTGAATTAAGCAAAGTAATACAAACAGATGACATGGAAACCCTGCATAAAGAGGAATTAACCGATAATGATGATTATATATGACGTATTCAAAAGATTTTTAAAAGTAAATCGCTCATCTCACTAACCGATCTCCGCCTTACCGTGAGCTATAGCCCATAAGCTATTCATTCGTTCGACATCTGCCAAGAGTAATTTAGTGCTCATTTGCGCCTGTATAATTGTGTTTAATGTCTACACTACCTCTTACCCGTGGTTACACAGACTTCTTGAACAAATTATGACAGCTCTGTAGTCAGAATTCAATCAGAACTTATTATTGTTCCCGAAATTACAATCAGCAATATGTCGAGATAACCATGAAAACTAGTACGTTTATAAAAGTTAACAATAGAAAAAAAAACAAAATGTTATAGTTAAATTGAAATGTAATGTTATATCAAACTTGTCTACAAATATAAAAAATCTCGACCAAAACAGAAATGTCTCTACTGTGTCATGAAAATATATACTTTGTTCGATTTGCCTTATCACTTAAGTTAGTCATTATAGATTCTAGTTTAGAATCATTTTATAGTGTCTTTAAACTGTACTATTTTGTTAAAATATATACTAACATCATTCACCGCACCACTTCGCCTCGTTTGGAAATATGGGACGCTCGCTATAAATACATTACACTCGTAAATGGGACACGGAATACGTTTACACACGTGTTAAACTTTTTCTAGAGACGTAATCCTCCGAGTTTATTATGGCACTCCAAGCTGAGATAGATAGATTCGTCATTTTGTTATTGCTGATTTAGGAGATCATATTATTGTCAGAAAGAGAGGTATAGGAAAGCGACCCTATAGGAAAAGCAAGCAATCATAGACGAAGTTCATAGCCGATAATTCATTTTCATAATCCTCTCCTTCCTACTCGTCCTAGGCACTATCCTACTGTTACTAAATAAATGTGAAAGTTTGTGAAGATGTTCTTTATTCGTAAGTCCTTCACGCTGTAACCGTTGAACTAATTAAGCTGAAACTAAGAACACAGTTCGCATACAGGAAAAGGTCATAGTATAGATTTTTCCCGATTGTAGGTTCCCTTGGGACAAATCGGTTATATTTTTAAGCTACCTTTCCACAGGTGAAGCCGTGGGCGTAGTCTAGTCTATTATAATAAAAATAATTGACGATTTAAATAAAAAAACGTCATAATACAATGCCATACTTAATTTATTCATATAAGAGTCCAATGTCCATATTGAATCGTTTAATAATTCAAAATGTTGTAAAAAAGATATCTTTTATTGTCCTTATCCTTGTCAACGGTAGCTAATTCCGTGGTAACCGTAGGGATACTGGGGGTAACTTTCTCCCCCGGGGTACTCGTTGGCTTGATGAGAAACCAAATTTTGGTCATCATATTCATGAACCCGATAACTGACAACCCTAATAGGAATCCCTGGAAATGAAAGAAAGGAAAGACTTGGTAATTTACGTATAAGGTGGCGACTATTCGATACAAAATGCCTTAGTAATGCATTTAAGAAAAATGTATGCTGTCCTATTACTAAACTATGAATCTCTTAACGAGACAAGGTAAAAGGCATATAAAAAACTTTAGCTAAAACTCAGTTTCATTTCACGAACATACTGAAACATCAGAAGCTATGTGTTACTCATACTCTAAATGTGACTCCTTTTTATCAATGATCAGCTACTTTGAATTGTTTATGCAGTTAAACGCAACAATATGCTGTTGTAGGGGGTTATGATAAAATATTTCTTTTTTTTTTTTACTTAGACTATAAAATTCATACGGAGATTAAATTAATTAAATAGATTAAATTGGACAGAATTTAAATCCACACCAACGCCACCTGCCGATTGACACATGCAGATGAAGACGCTCGTCTCGATCCTTAGAAGTTGCTCGTTCACCATCTGGCACCACGCCAGAGGATTCTACCATCGCAATATTTACCGGCCAGATGAGTTACTGACCATCCAGCCGTAAATTCTTAGGAAGATGTTTATTCAAAGCCGGTGCGATGGACACGTTAAGTGCAGATCGGTTTTGCTTTAAATCTCTGCGGTTTAATTTCGTTTGATATTAGATTGTTTGTGGGAAGAGTGCTTGTGGTTGAATGGTTTAGAGGAAAAAGAGCTTTAAGCTGGACTTTAATGGCGTGGCCATATGTATTATAATAGATACTGATAGTGTTCTATGGTCTACAGTCCTTTTTTTACTGTTAGAAACTATACCACGGCAAATATTGGGTGCTTATGAGATAGCCGTAGGATCTATTGTAAAGGAATTTTATGCAAGGCAACATAAGGAAAACTAATGAATTTTTAGGGACCACTACTTACAACACTGCCGCCAAGATCCGACAGAAACATATTCCAATCGTAATTATATCGTTCCTCGTACACGGACACCATCATACTGTTGAAGTGAATGTACACCTGGAAGAAAAGTCTTTTTAGATAATAGCATCTTATTGTCTAATACATATCGAGGCAGATTAGTAAGAGAGTAAATCTATCTTTGGATCTCAATAAACCTTCTAGATCAAAAAAAGAAACATTATAATTCTATTATTTGCAGTCACTGAACAAGTAATTGTAATGCCGATAGAACTCTCTCCATGCAATTAGCAGCTTATTTTGACGTATATTAGTTGCATAATCAGTATAATTGACTTTCAGCAATCTTTGCTTTTTTCCAATACCAATTATTGAAAAACTTATGTATAAGAAAGGACGTTGAAAGGTGTTGAAAATATTGTTTCTCTCTGGATCTGCAAGGGCTTTTTAAAGCGACAATGGATGGAAAAAATAGATCAAGATGAACTACGAGAGGCACTGACCTGTGTAAGCGATGGAGTGTCTTCCGTAAAAGCCATGAACCATTGATTTTCTGAGGAGTCCCATCTAAAGAAACCCTGTCGCGCCGTCACGAAAGTGTTGTACAAATACGATCGGCAGATCCTTGGGCATTCTGTGCACTTATGATTTTTGTACACACTAGACACGGAAAAGAAAATACATTTTTATAGGTAGTTAAGGTTCAGAAACCCTTTCAAACAAGTTGCATGTAATCCAACTAATGTTGAGATATTGTCAAGAGAAAACCTTTTCATACACAAAACGATGAACATAATTAATTCGTAATAAAATAAATTAATCTGCATACAAACACGTATGTATCTGTTTCCCTAGCCTAAGATCTTGTAGCAAAATAATCATAAACTTACTAAACATAAGTCGATATAAGATTGGCCATCGCAGAAGAATTGGTGCAGTGAGGAAGATTGCTGGTCATCCAGGGGCCTGAACAACCTGCCACTGACGTCACTGCATCCCATACGAATTTTGTTGTGCACTGGGAATAATTAAAACAATCATAAAAATATCATCACACAATAGAAGAGCATTTAAGTTTGGTGTGGGTAATGTTATTAATTCATGGATCCCTTCTTATGACAAAGGCCAAGGACATACACTAATGCACGGCTTCAGACAAAACTAGTAAAGGGTTAAATAGCCTAGTCGATTGTTGAAATATTCTTTGCTCCTCGATTTCCTTCGGCATAAGACGAAAACGGTCTTCAGTTTGCCAAATCCATGTAAGATCAGAAGCTAGATCAACGTTGGAAATAGATATTCAAGGAACTATAACTCATTGTATGATCATGGTATACTCACTTCGTTGGCGCTATAGTTAAGGGCATCAGTACAGGGGTCATCTTCATCGCTGAGCTTGATATACTGGTCCACTGTCAGCTTCACGTCCACTGTCTCCCCGCTGTTCACATACAGATAGTCTACTAGCCCACCGTTGTACACTTCTACTTCTGTCAGAAATAGGTAAGTAAACTATAGGAAATTCAACGGTAAGAACAAAATCAGTTTTTCTATTTATTTATAAGAAGCCCGTAATTAAAATTTTAGGTCTTCGTTAGTTGTAGTTGATTTATTACTGATCATGTTATCATGTCTTTGGCTGTTTCTTTGGTTTAAATACAGATAAATTCATTGAAGATGTGAAATGTATAAAGGTTTGCAAAACAGTAAACTGTTGACAACACAAGACGCGCGACGCTATGAAGAGTATTTCCATCGCAAGCCTGACAATAACATTTTGTTACTAACTGATACTTTTTTAAAAGATCTCGTGGTAGAGGATACAACAGATTTAACAATGAATGGAGAAGTGTTCGTGTTGGAACTACGTCATGCTGACGTGTGATACATCTGGTTACTCTCCAGCCCCGCGTCAGCCGTCGCTACTGCATTGCCAAGTCAGTTTCAAGGATAATTACATGCAAGAAGATTAAAGTTAGTAACAGACTTACAACGCCCAGAAATTCCATTGATGCTCTAGATTGATTTTGTATAAGACTCACCGAAGTATAGCGCTACAGAAAGCATGATTCTTGCGTTAAAAATATATTCTGCATCCGCATCGTTTTTAGTCAGGGTTCGTAAAACTGTTCACGTTTACTTTACCTTTATCGGGCGTGTCTATAACTTTTTAATGGCTAACATTTTTTAGATTCTCTTTTTTAAATTAGTCTGCAAGTGCTGTATTTTATGTATCATTTATAATAGAGCGTGTTTGGTATTGGTCGGATTTTGGAGGAGCAGAATTATCATGAGCACTTTTCTACTTTAAAGTAATTTTTCAACATTAGTACTCGGTGATGCTTACCTGTGTGTACCTACCCTTAGTTATCGGGTACTTCTTGTAGACGTAGCGCCCAGCCCTTATGACTAGAATATCAGTTCCCTACAGTAGATTTCTGAAATATTTAAGTTATGACAACTGATTATAATACTTCGACAGACCTGTATAAGGTTCCCTCATGTAATGAACGTGTACATGGTATCCTGGAGGGTACTGGTTGGTGTTGATGGAGACGTCAGAGTCAGTGTGCTGCAGGGTGACAGAGTACCCTGAAGCCTGGGTGGCCCGGTTCACCTGAACCTTGGGAGTCAGCGTGAAGCACCGACCAGTGGTCAGACCGAGGGTTGAAGTTACGTTCAGGTCTGAAAGAATAGATGATATGACGTAGCAAACTAGCAAGTATATCGCAAGAAATATATCAAGAAAAATAGGGCATATAGAAATATAGCAAGATAAATAGGGTTTCGAGAGATGGTAGAACTGGACCGTATTATATGCTACAGGACTGCAAATGAACGAAATTCTAGTGCAATGAATTCCTTTAAAAGTTCATTGATTAGTTTAGGTCCACGTACTCTCAGGGAGTCCGTTTAGAGTGTACTGGACGAAGACTTCCTTGTCGTCGTAAGTGATTTCATCCCACAGCTGCTGTAGCGGCTTGCTAGAGAAATTGTACGTCGCCCAGGCAAGTGGGAAGCGTGGATACGATTTTAATCCATGTTGCTGAAAGGAAAAGAGACTAAAAATGGTTATAGATAGACTGCCCCAATCAATTGGAGCAACTTTTTGCGGTTTTTTCCAGATTCACAAGCGTTTCGAAGCAATTCATACAATCATACAATCTAGCGTGACAACTAGTTTACGACTGACAGTGGCTCCTTGAAGCTGATTTTCTACGTCCAGACTTAAACATGGTTATGCGCAAGGTGTAAAATCATTTTTGTAGACTTACTATATAAATATTTGATTACTATTCAATGTAACATAATTATGACTATGAATAAGATGTGCTCCAAAGTGGTTATATTTCTTTCAACGACCTATGTGGTGCAATAGTTATCATGCCGGACTGCCGTTCAAATGGTTCTATCTTCGACTCCCAAAGAAGCAAAAATTTTGCAGAAAAAATTTAAAGGAATTTTATTTTAAAGTTGGTTACCAGTAACTTTTCAAGCTTGTAGGGCGGCTCGCGACAAAACGTTACGCTGGGGTAGGTTATAGTTTTGTTGAAATCAAAATGTGTGTACGTCGTTATTGGGATGTCATACAGTTTCCGCGTGCTCATTGATAACTGGAAACAAAATATCCCTTCAGTTTTTAGCTCAACATTTTTTTTTGTTATATGAAAATAGTAAAGGAGCTGGCAGTGCCATTACTAACTAGCCACAGACAAAACGAACGCAGTATTCGAACGAAGCGTAGTAGCGAAAAACATAACGTTATTAAATGATAACGTTTCCTGGGACATTGCTCAGAAAACCTTGCTCGGTGACATATGTCAGATCGTAAAAAAATGAAAAAAAATGACCTTACTTTTTTGTTCTGATCACTGATTTTTTGGTCTGAGTAACTAACAGAACCTACTAACCGACTAACTGTCCCCCTATAGTCCTACTTGAGGTTTATCACGATGTCCATATGCGGCAAGGAACGATGGCAACTGCTAGCTCGTTTTGTCATTACATAAAGACTTATCTAAGACATAACAACTAATGTTACCGACCTGTTGTCCGACGAGGATCATGCAGATAGTAACCAGCAAGGTCTTCACGAGGTTAATGCCCTTCAAGCTATGTTGACATCTATTTCGTACCGAAGTAACACCGTCCACGATCTATAAATCAATTTTAATTACTTTAACAATCGAAAGTCGTGTTTTCATAAACCATTATAAAGAGCTACAAATGATACTATACATAATTTACCTATACCGAAACTGAAAAGTTACCTACTTTCATCTACTTATGACGAACCCCATGGCCCATAGTTACCATTCTGCTCAATAACTCCTGGGTTCGATTCTCAGCGAGTCGGAAATTTGAAGCATGAATTAAAACTTCTGTTCTCAGTTTGCCCCTCCGACCAAAAAATTTAATAGACTTAGTGTTCAGAACAAAAAAGTGACGTAAATTTTTTTTCTTTTTTTACGATCAGACTTATCTCACCGAGCACGGTTTGCCGAGAAATTTACCGGGAACGTTATCATTTGTTATTAACGTTATGTTTTCCCTACCATGCTTCTTTGTTCCGAAAACTGCGTCTATTTTTTGGTGTGTGGTTTTTCTTTTGTCTATTTGTGTTGTCCATGGCAGCCACGACACAGGGAATCCTAGTGAAGGGCTATGAGTGTGTACTTGTGAAGGGTTACCTTCTTATTTGACTTACCTTAGATCCAAAATAAACAGACATGATGACAGAAGTAAGTTTCTCACTACATCTCCGAAAGTCGACCAAATTCATGTTCTTCCAATGTGGTTGTGGGGCTCCTATGTTGTCATAATGGCTGGTTTACGGTTGCAGTAAATTACTTATCGCAAAGATAACTGGTTGATATTGTTAATTTACTGTTCAATTTTGGTTTCATATATCATTGAAACTTCCTAGAATGTATTCTGAAATATTTTGTTGGTCTTTTTTATATGACCGGCATCTATAATTATGGTATCTAGTAAAGTGTCATGGGTAACCGATAAAATAAATTAATAAGTAATTTTTTTACACAAATGTTGAGTATATCTGTGTAGGTATATTTTGTTAGAAATTGCTTATTATTAAAAGAAATATTATTATTAATTTCAGCTCACGTTTCGTAGATACCTATCTTAAATTTGGGGTGTGTTAATAATAATTTACAAAGTTTGTCTTAGCAGCATTAGCTTATTAAATAATTCCAAGAAATAAAAATAGTTACGAATTCAATGAACTTTTACATTTTACATTTCCTGTCTACAGTTGAAAAAATTAACTCATCATTCATCGTGGAAAAATTGTTTTCACGTCGATCAGTTTATTTTCGAGTTGGGCGCCAATTCCTAAACCTACTTTACGTTAGGTTACTGATGTAAATTTAAAAATATTTGAGACTGCCGGTGCGGTCGTCAATCAATCAGTTTATCTAAAAGATTTCCAGTTTCCCGCGTCCATCATAGCCGAGGGAATGGCCGCCAAAAATAGTTTAAAAGAATTAAAAATAAACTGTAACTTTTGCTTTAACAGACGCCATCTAGAGACTATTTTTGTAAGTTCTAAAATCTGTAACCTTGAATAGTTTAAAGTCGCCCGCTAGATGTCGCTACAAAAGTCTTGCGTGTAGATACTAGATGGCGCCACTTGTTCATTCTCTGCTAAATTGTACACGCGCCCAGTAAAACTTTAAAACTAACACTGTAAGACTAATTAATAATACAAATGGCTGTCGACAACAATAAAAAAACATAAAAGCTCTCAGCATTTATTAATATTTACAAAAACTACATTTACATCTATGTTACTTAAAATATCACTTGCAGTGCCTTGAACTCGATGTAAGTACACATTCAACATAATCCAACACTTAATTTAAATAACATACAATCACAATAAATAACACGGTAACATATTGTAAGCATTACTTATTTTTGACAACCCAAATTCGAATACATTTCTTACTTCTAATGATAATATTATCATTAGCAATACGAACAGGCAAAAAACATAAACACTTAAAGTAATTTCATAGAAGACTGATGATTAAATTGTAGGCATTTACGGCGAATCTGGTCTGAGAAAGTAAGCTTATTACAGTTAATTAGATACACGCTTTAACAGTAGTAGAACTACCTAGGTTTAGGGTAATAGTTATCTATAATTTATATTAAAGGTACCTGACATAGCTAAATGTATTAAGATTAATTTAAGTGACTCAAATAGATACAAAAAATAAGGTACAAAATGTATAATTTTTAGGTACGTAGTGTTGAAGTTACAAATAATTAAATAAAAAGTATAATTATGTTATTATACAAAAATTACCAAAATAATAATGAACACTGTAAAATTATTTCCAATCAAAAGGTGAATCAAATTAAAAAAAAATTATTAACTTACTCCAGGTACCCATGCTGTTTAATTAATGCTGTATAGGGTTTAGATATACAATTATCGTAATAGATAAGTTACGACATTTTTCTTAGTTACATAAGCAATAATTACATACAATGGAATTAAATTAATGGAATGCAATTGTTTATTTAATTGGTCACAAGAAAATTCATTAGGTCAATGTCAAAATCTCAAAATGTATTTTATTTAGATCTACTAGATTCAATATGAAATATAGATAATATCTAACACAGATTTTTTTTCATATAAGTACCTATAACAGGATTTGAAGTTCTATTTTTAATAGTACATTTTAGTTAACATTTTTTTATATTGTTTATAACATTTTTATTTATTTCATGAATGATTACACATGTGTTTGCCATTCTATACTTCATAGTTACTTAATTAAATGGGATCGTTGTCAAGCTAATAACTTATAGTTAAAGATAAGTAATACGTTGTAGTTAATAGAAAAACAAAAAAAACCCGACTGCTAAAATTTAGAGGGTGGGAGCTATATTAAAAAAAATGGCCTAAGTTACTTTCATAAAGAAAATGAACCTCATACGTCTTATACCGTTGAAATATCAACAAGCCGTTTCAAATGGAAAACGTGTCAAAAAAAATGGACGTATGTTTTTTTTAATAAACTTTTAACTGTTAAAAAAAACAAGCTTCTATATTTCTTCGTAAATATTGTCCCAAATGGTTTCATAGAAAGAGCCTCATAAACGTGTCTCTACCGTACTTAAAATTTCACTACAAGCGAAGTTAGGACAGTGTATTCTCAATATAACTCATATTATCTAGTTCGATGACTAATTTGTTTAGAAAATTTAACTTACTGGTTTAAGAAGCTTATTGTGTATGTGATTAACGCGTGGGATTAAATTATTGGTGGATACCCATCTAATATGACACACAGTGAACTACAAACTTGAAACCTACATACGTATGGTTTTTATGTGATACTAGACGCAAAATACATGGTAAAGGCAAGGCCAAACCCAGTATAGTGAGTTTTAATTTGTTTAATGCAAATGAATTCACAGGAATTACTGGTCTAATTATTCAAATCAATCAAATCTCGCATAATGCTCGCTATGTTGTGTTTTGACGAAAAGCTGTATGTAAGTTTACTGTATGAATTATAAACATGCCACTGACTGTAAAACATAGCGTAAAGCATTTTAAAACAATTATTTCCACTGCCATTAATTAATTTCACGCTAGACTTAACAAACTCAACGATAGTATCGTTAATAAAGATAAAGGCACTACTACTGAACCAGAATTCGGTCTGATCTTCGCAGCGATTTTATTCGTCACGTTCTTGAATTTATTAACAAACTTGTCCAAGATATCTGATCGCGGAGTGACATCACACGCAGTATGACTTATAGCGCGGAGTACCGGAGCATAAAACACCCTAAAGTTCACTTCATTAGGGTCCAGTTTCGCATACATCCAAATTGGCATTCTGTTGGAGAGAATCCACAAATTTTCGTTGTAATCCACTTTTATATCGGTCGGGTAAATCATTTTGGTGTCATCCATGTAAATACGTCCTTGGTTTTTCATGATGTATTCCTTGTTGGTAGTGCGCCAACATGCTACAGCATTCAAATTGACCAAGGAGTAGAAAAGGACGCCAGTTTTCGGATCGACAAAGGAAGCGCTAGATTGCGCATTAGGCCCTCTGCTTCCTAATAGTTTAAATGCGTTGAAATTAGCCTCAGCAACTGATTGGTTCCTCAAGTACTCCGTAGAGACAGCAAACTCGTTGTAACTTGCCATAGGATGGAAGTATAGAGTACTGTAGTTGTCGGGATTTGGGGCGGAGAGACCTAAACCGAAAATGGCATCAGTCCAGCTGAAGTTCTGGCCTTTGACGCTAAAGTCACAGGCCAAGGGATCAGGGTGGAAATAGTGGTGAGTGATCCTCCAAGATTCGTTTTTCTCCCAGGAGTAAACAACTATTCCTGCTTTGCCAAGATCAGCAGCGTATGCAAAAGTTTTATCGCAATCGGTGTCTTCGACAGCTATGTTAGCGAAACCTGAGTCTTGTTTGACCTGGTCAGCGGGGAAAACATACTTTCTGAGTAAATTATCGGTTTTCAAATCGTATACGATGAGAGCTGGTGGGTAAACGGTGGTGTTGGTTTCCAAGTTACCCATTTTCCCATTGTCGAGGACCCACAAACGACCGCATTTGTCAGCGCGAATGCGGAAGGGAGATACAATCTCTGGCTTGCCGTCTAGACCGAGGGAATGAGCAGCCCAACTCGGGTATGGTATCAGCTTTGGTGATCTCGTTGAATTATCTGGAAAAATTAAAAGGCAGTTTAAATTAAAAAGGTACCTTCCGAATCGTATTTTTTAATAGGGGAGTAGGTAAGCTGCAAAATGTAAATTTTTAATTATTTCTCATTCAATTATAATCTGCTAACCCACAATATATACAATTTCACAGAAAAGCTTTTTAAAACGACTAACTTTAGCATTTACGTAATTCATGATTATTCCCGTGAAAAATATATTAGTTAATTAAAACGTTTAATTCAAAGGAAAAAACACATTTCTACAAGGTTTGTGGAATACGACAATACGTAGGAGGTGTCGATGTATACAAAACGTATAGATAGAACGAAGTTCATACAAAACTTCATAGAAATGGCTGTCAATTAAAGGTTTGATACTACAGCTTTTGTGGAGATATTTAATAAAGTAGCTCAGCAATATTCCGCAACAAATGCCATAGCTAAGCTTAGGACATTACGAATTCACAAAATATTCAGTAACGAATATTTTCAAGGCTAATAACTGACATTTAGTAACAGTTGGACATAATAATATTACAGAGCACTTAATTCTAAATGTCGGAAGACAAGGAGAAATGTGTCTCGGAAAGAAAGGGGTAACGAATTGGTGATTACTATCGCAATTTGTGGAAATCACTTTATTTTCTTTTTTACCTGACTTCGCCAGAAGTAGAATAATGTTTTTTGAGCGGTTGTATGTAGTCGTATGTTCAGTTTTGGCATGGTCTATAGCCCAAATGTCTTAAGGAATTTTACATGGGAGTTGTCATTGTGAGAGTGGCATAGGCTATTTAATAATTTACAACGCACCCCTAATCTCCAAAAAAAATTTTGCAAATAGGTTTTTTGTTTTTCTACTAATTATTATATCGTTTTTTAGAACTGGCTGTATACATTAATACAGTGCAAGAAATTTTTAAGCGATATTTCTATATCTTTTTAACAATATCGACAGATATTCAACAATAATCTAACGTATTGTTTATGTGATATGTTACTAATCAAACTGAAATTAATTCGAACCTTATTGTCTATACATCAGAGATTAAGAACGTATAAAACTAATCGTATTATGACTATTATGTAAGATCGATGATTACGTACCCTGACGTAGCTCGTTTACATGCAAAAAGTGTGGGTGAAGAAACTGCAGAGAGGTGTAATGTTTAGTTTGTTAGAAACTCAACGGCGAAACTAAGTAGGCTCTTGTCGTGTCAATGACAAACGACCATTGGGTCATCTGTAAGTATTTAGGGCCTGTGACCTTTCGTATCGACATAGGTACTTGTAGGTAATACCGTCATATTACATCACCTTTAACAATAGGAAATCAGCAACTTTGAACACGAATTATAGGGTCTCAATTTTTACTATTTTAAATTATTTCTGCATTCTTTCGTCTTGTCTTATTGCCTTCTTTTTATTTTATAGGATTTTTTATGTCGTCCTTTTTCATTTTGTTTTCTTTTTTTTTACTTTAAAGTTTCTTTTTATTTGTTACAGTATTATTTTTTTTACATTTTATTGTTATTCACCAAACTAAACAACATCGAGGCACCTTTCAACCTACACACGCTTCCATCATCACATAAAAATACAAGAACATAAACAAATCGTTACATTGTAAAGCGTGGTGATAAAAAATACATTTCGCGAACAGGTTATTGAAAGGATCAAGATTTAAATAAGATGATAGGTGCAGTTTGGACCGGATTCCTTGGTAACAGCCAGGATCACGCGGTTAATAAACATACCTGGGAAAAGGGCTCACCTAAACTCACCTTTTGTGTAGGTTTTGTAACAGAAAAAACTAATAGTAGTCCTTAATATTGAACCAAAAAAACCTGACTTAAAAATTTGGGGCAAAATTTTACGCCCTGTGACACTCCCATTCAATAACACTTTGTTATAATCTGTCAACAGCTTGAGCTATAGAGTATGCCATATAATTGGACATAGGTAGGTATATTCAAACTATTGAAAAACATTCTCCCCTTATGGTGCATTTGGATAAAATTGGAAGCTGAAGACACAGACATCTAGACATTTATGATCTTAGAATTACCACGTCAAAATAATGTCTACGTAATATGTAGTAAATGATCCCTTATAGTGTTGTAAACATGTAAAAAGTATTCTTACCATTAAGATTGATGTAAGTCAAGCTAGCAGGAACACCTGCCCGCCATCTGGGGACGGTTACGAACAACCTATCTCCATACACCTCCAATCCCATAGGGATGTTGTTCTCCGGAATAAAGGTCTTGGAGTCCAGCGCCTGTTGCCTGGCTTCTGGGCTGAGGAACTGGAAGTCCAGCTGGTTCCACTCGTAGACGATGTCCAGCTGCTCCATGCAGATGATGATGGAGACCAGCTGGAGGAAGATGAGGGTCCTTAACGCCCTCATTGTGGTGCTGGAATTACAAGAGGTTAGGTTAGGTTAGATTAACTATTTTTTTTTATGGAGATACGAGTATATAAGTTATTTATAGGGTCCTATAAAGTCAAAGAGACAATGTTATTTTAATAATCTATACGGCCAGTTAAAATACATAAATAATTAATTCTAATGTAAATTACTTTTGAAAGAGTCTTACAGAGAATTGAAAATGTTTTCGAAAATGATGAAAATAGTAGTGTATAGTAATAAAACCGTTTATTTTCAACCACAAGTTCAACAAAAACGAAGTGACTCAGAAAATATTTCAAGGGGGAAAACTTTGTGAATCACATACGGCGTTTAGTTTCCTGTAGACTCAACAAATCGTAATGTATCTCGCACCTTCGAAATTAATGAGTACCTTGGTACCTACCTAATGTCTATGTACTCCAAGCATCAGGTCTGGTATGCGGATGATAATAAACGAAGATCAAAGGTCTTATTAACATAAGCTTAATCCCAATTAGCTTCTTAATTGGAGCCTAATAGTTTCAGATAATGACGTCTATTTCACATACGAGGTTTTTTATGTTATACCTATGTATAAGTTAACGCTTGACTGCGACATATTATATTAACGCTTTGATGGATTAGAATTAACGTAAGGGATTGTCATCCTGTGTTGAAATCCGTCAAGCCGTAAAGGCTGTAGAGCGTCTCAAAGAAATAGTCATGTACCTACATACATACGCTCATAAACTATTACCTTTCTGGCGCAATCGCATAATTTCATATTTTATCAGCGCAACACAGTAAATAAATGTAGGTTAAAACTGTAAATAGGCGTCAATGTAGCCAATATGCATCGAATCAGGAAACGGTCAATAGCAATCGGAAATACCCAGAGAGTTTTTTAAAGTTATCTTTATTAATACATTGCGAAAGAGACCGGTTCTGGAGATATTTCATATACGATCAATGAATGCCCTTGACTCGGCCAAATGTAGCCTACTTGATTGCCGAGGTTAGGTTTACGTAACAAAAACGTATGTCTTGGTACAGGATCTGCTCGGCAGGTCGAAATTCGACCAAAACTATTTATGTCATACGGTGTATTTACGGTATCCCTGGCTGGCATGTCAATGTCACCATCAATTGTTTGTCAATAGGGCGTTTTCCTAATAATGAGTAATGTGTTAGTGTATTAAACACAGTATGGTTGTGTGCGTTTTATTTTATAAATTAAATGTTATAAAAAATAACGTTTCGCAGTTCTTCTCTATATAGACTTTAACTATGCCAAATATCAAACTCGTACGTGCCTGCATATATTTTCAAAAAGGGATGTAAAGAGTAAAGAACCCTTTGCGTACATTACGCGAATAAAGTGATCATAATTATAATTCAATAAAGTCTCTGTATATTTATGCACTGTGCAAAACAAACATAAACTTAATCAAATCATGAAATTAAAGTTATATCGGTGAATGATTTCGCGATAAGTAAAGCACTGCTAGGGTAATTGCCCGCGTGACACACCTCACACAATTGTAAACTTTATGCTCTCAGTCATAAAAGCACCTATTCCTTTGCATTGTAAAACCATATTTTTTAATCAAGGCACAGCGTTGGATCGTAAAATTTTATAATTCGTTATGTCTTTGCGTATAAAGTTTAAGACATACTGTAAAAGTGAGGCAAGTACAATAATTGTAGCTCTACCTGTAATATACAGTTTTTTTTTTAACATTATAGGCATTGCATAAAAAAAAATGTCCTAATCTATTTAATTAATACATAATTTAAATTAATTTAGTTGGATCAGATTTACGTTACTAACATAATTAATGACACCGTATTACTAACAAATATAATTATGGACATAATCCTACTAATATTATAAATGTGAAAGTTTGTAAGGATGTTTGGATGTTTGGATGTTTGGATATTTGGATATTTGGATGTTTGGATGTTTGTCCCTCCTTCACGCTCTAACCATTGAACAGATTAAGTTGAAACTTGGCACACAGATAGTTTGAACCTAGGAATAGGACATAGGATAGATTTTATCCCGTTTATAGGTTCCCCTGGGATGAATTCTGCTCTTCCGCGGGCAAAGCCGCGGGTATCGTCTAGTCTGAAATAAATTGAATTGAATATAGATAATTTGCATTTCTTGACACAAACGCGAATAAATATCTTATAACAAGAGACTAACACTTTCATTAGTTTACTTTGTAATAATTCAATTCAACATTCAACCCACTAAGCTATCACTATCTATAAAATGCTTATTTAAATTACAACCTGCTTTCATAGTACCTATAGTTTAAGTCAACAATTAAACTACAGACATTTTTTGGGACTTTACCCTACCAGTCTGAATGACGTCATATTTACAAACTTTCCTTAAAGCCTAACTGTTAGATTAGTTTCCTGCTAACACGAATGTGTCTTTATGACATGTCAATGACAATGGTAACTCAATATAATCTCAATTAAACAAAGCTCTAATTCCGTGGTGACATCATTACGGGTACTTACAAAGTCAAATAATAATTAGCATGAGTAATGAGTAATGATTAATCAAACAGTTCAATGGCTAAATATTCCATTAAATTTCGTGTCTTCTATGAAATTAGATGTTATTATGATACTCGTAAACAATGTTTTTAATGAGTCATAGAAATATATAAGTTTTATTGTTTCGATTTTATATTTGTACTTCAATATCGCCCGCGGTTTTTTTATGATTCTCGGGTTTTCTTTATAATAGATACCTAGAGTTAAACTGTTAAACGTTCATCTTGAACCATGTATATTGATGAAAATCGCATTAAAATCTATTGCGTAGTTTGAAAGATCTAAGCGTAAAGACAACGGTAAGTGATTTTATTTTATACTACGTATGTAGAGTAGGATATTTTTTACCAACTACCCGACTATGACCATTTCTTTGGCACGCTCTACAGACCAAACGGCTTGACAGATTTCATCGTGTGAGGTGTCATGTACCTATCCAAAGCTATAATATTCTTTGACTACAGAATCCTTAATTAAAAAAAATATTTCTCAGTCAGTTTTTTGTTTGTCTTTTAATTAATATGTAAAACTGTAATTGGAACCCGTGGGTGAGTTACTAACCAAAAAACGTTGTTAATGACTTCTTCATATAACTAAATATAAATGATTAATCTAATGAAGTAGTCAAGTGCACAGTTTATAGTGTGTTACAATTTTGTTGATACAAATAGAGTAGGTGCCAATAGAAAGGTGTTATGCGACCTTCAGAACGAACTTTAGAGGCCTTGATCGTAATGTATTACGTTGTCAAAGACAACATACTATGTTGATTGGTATTACGAGTACTGCAAGGTACTCTTTTGTCGCTACAGGCTTCAATAATTTTGTAAAATTGTTTTGTTATTGCTGTTCTAGGAAGGTTGTAATGAGGATAAAAAAATCTGCGTATTTTCCAAATATTTGCAAGTACGTCTAGGTTAAGATTTACCTTGGATAGAAAATAATTACATAGGTAACCATTTATAGGTAGTTATTGCAAGATAAATAAAATAGTTAGGGAGTTCAATCGCATAATTTGATTATTGAACATCAGGGAAAATCCATTATGTTGCGCACATAAATCGGTAATTGCTATGTTTGGAATTTAAATTTTATGGCAACATTACTCGTCGAGATGTTGATAATAATGATAATCTTTTTGGCAGGTATGGGATAGGTGCAACGTTACTAACTTTATCATACTTTCAACCCACCAAATAGCAATGAAATATACGTTTAAAGCCTTCCAAATATCGAAAAGACGATTTTCAGGCCTTAAAAACTTGCCAACGAGCCGAGAAACCGTCCAAATTGGCAATGACATGTTTATACGGTTTTAAGTTTAAAAGGCGACGATGCATGAGATGCGTAGGCTTACATGATAAAAGTGTTACGTGCCGCCATTGCCGATTATGGCCCTAACTACTCTATCGGTTTCTCAAGAGTAGTTAGTAGTAAGAACGAGGTTAAGTAATTACTTGAAACCTATACACCTGTGTAGTACATACAAACATTACTAACTATTAATTAGTTACTATATTTCTCTTGTAGTTAATACTTACCTAGGTAGCAAACAACACAACTAGGTAGCATACAAACTAAGGTTAGTTTTCCACAGTTATCTTAAGTTTTCATGTAAGTCAAATGTTCAATTTACTTAAGCAACTAAAATGGATCAAGGGTTGGACCCAGCGTAAATAAATTAATATAGTCACATTTGTATATCACCATAAGAACTTTGAGATCAAAAGCTAACAACGAAATTACAATGACAAGTTTTGAAGGTCGTAGAAGACCGTTATAGTTATTGTTATATGCGACCCTAACAGATGTTCTGAAACCCTAACCCTAACCCTGTAGGTCATAATTATAATCGCTCCACGGAGCTTGCATGAAGGGTGTAACCAGTTTAAGTGGTTACAACTGATCTGGTACAAATATAAACATTTGGATGAAAAGGACAAATAGTTATAAGTCTTCTTTTGTACCAAATGTTGATCTCTTGTTGAACTGTATTTGTTCTCAGGGTAAGTGAGCAACTACAAAGACTACTCATTTTTATTTAGTTATAAGTAAATACTTTGTCTAGAACAAACAAGCTTTTTAAAGCGCCAAGTTTTGGTTAAAAAATGTTGCAGTAAGTGTAAGGTAAATATGTGTCCTTAGACTAAGTGTTTAACGCAGCTGAACTCTATGTATTTAGGTGATAGACATAGCAACATTAGCGATTTTATTACTAAAAATTTCAACATTCCGCGTATCGCCAATTTTGGAAGCAACAAGTCGTCCGTCTCCAATCTGGATACAAGCGTAGGTTTTATAGGCTTAGACCTAGCGGTCAGCATGAATAAAATGATCTTCAAAAATAAATATCACATTAAAATTCAATCATTTCATTATAAAATATCAAAGTACATTTACATTATTACAATTAAATTTATCGGATCTAATAGCACAGTATACATACATTTACTGTGCTTATGGTAATTCGTAATGATCCAACAGACAATACGTATCATATCATCGGCCTTATTAAAGGCAAATATTGAGCCGAAGTCAGCTAAGGTCGGTAGGTCTTACTAACTGTATTTACGAATAAAATACAACATCATTAAAACAAACTGATCAATGATATGATGATAAACACGGATAATAATTCATTATAATAAGCTAGTACAACGATATCATACATAAGGGCAAAAGGAAGTAGGACTGATAACAAATGAATAAGACACAGTTGTAGGACAAAGACAACACAGAGGCTTAACAACCAGCTGTCATTAAGACTTGCATTTCAATTAATTGCATTAACTCACGACAGTTAATGAGGCGGTCATTAAGCAAACAATCGTGTAAGTGGAAATCTGTGAAGATCTGACGACGTAACAGGATGTCTTATTGTGTACGTGTTTCTGTCTTAGTTGTTGCCAGCGCGGAAGAATTTGAAATGGAATTTTGAAGTGGATTTGTGAGACGGTTGCGTTAAATGTTTAACGTTTAACGCCACTGGAGACGGGGATAGAATGACAGAGAGGGAAAAGGGATTCAGTTGTAGAGGGAATTAAATCACATACGATATTTATAAACAATTTTGTGTAGAGAAATCTATGAATTTGTATGTATCCGAACTTCAACTATTAGGTATTTCTTCTCATTACGTGGTATAATTCCAACAGTGGTATAATTCCACATGCATCATTTCCTGTGACCTCAACTCATTAGTCCGTAATACGTGTGCATAGAGTCTAAATTTCCTCACTACTCTGATCGCATACCAACCAAGCAGGGTTGCTACCTGGACCGCCATGACCTACAATGAGCCCGGTAAGGTTGTCGCACACCGAGTGCAAGTACCTACTGGCAAAATGATTGAATTATTTATTACTTACTTCATGGCCTCAAGAGATTCAATTACTTCGTTTAAATTAACTCCTCGGTTACACTCAAGTTTAAATGAGGAAGTTGGTACACTACAGCACCTATGAGACTTCGACCGTATGACATGTGTATAATTGGAAAATTAATAAAAAAGTATGACATTTTAATAATATTGTGAACGAGTTCGCAGAATAAGTAGTGTTGAGTATATTGGCATGAATTAACATCTAATTTAAGGAAGAAATTAAGTTAGAACCGAAGAGGAATCTGCTTAAAAACGCTTTGCGACAACCTAAGGAAAGAATAGTAAGTAAAAAACCAAAAAAATTACCACAAAGCATCACCGATATCTTATCGGCCAAGGAAGAAAAGAACACTCTTCTTTTTCAAGAAGAGAGAAAACGCTAGTAGGTCTCAACCTCAACTAGAACAAGAGGAGCCATTCAAGTAGTTGATCTACTCACGAAAGAGAGAGAAGCTGTTTAATTTATGATGAGGATCTTAAGTGTGGTAACATGGAAAACCAGCCTCACTTCACGGAAATAAGACTGGTTTATAAGAAAGCAACAATTTTTGTTATTTTACGTAATTTTAATACCAAAACAGAACTGACATTTCAACGACCTTCAAGGATGTTACATATTTATATTAGTTATTATGTTACTGCATGACGTGGTCATTTGGCCAGTTAATTTTGGATACATTAGCACCAAAACCAGAGTGTTGACTTCTGTTATGAATTCACGAACTACAAAAGCCTTCGAGTAACCTATACCCGAAGCCACAAGCGAAACAATAACATAACACATTCATGAAATACATTTGAAATAACTAGCCCCTGACTCATTTGAATACAAAGCGAGTCACATTATTTATGTAGCTAAATATTTGTATAACAGGCCAATAATAATGTTATTAACACAGCCGTAGAGCCTCTGATGTCATTAACACTTGTGTTGACTGAGGGCGGGAAATGTTTAACTAAATTTTACAGTTCACACTACTACATTGTCGTGCTCTCCTGGTACTTTCAATATTTTCAGATAAGTAAAAAAAGAAAGAAGAAGTAAATAAAATATAATTAATTATTTTTAAAATTAATTATATAATTTTGCGGGGGTAATAAAGGACCTAATAATTAGGATTGTAAAATAATAAAAAAAAAACAGAAAAAATACTTGTATTGTTTCTTTTGATATTTTAAAGGCGGGGTAAAATCAGTTGTCCCCGATGGTCACAAGGATAACGATATTGAAAAGGTTAGGAACCACTGCACTGGATAGAAATAGTTACATAAAAAATCAATGGCGATAAAATCTTGCAAAATTGTATACACTTACTCAGAACCTGTCGTAAATATACGTGTACACAAAAATAACTTGAAGTGTAAATTCAACCTACAAACTAGAGTCATATGACCTGTCATGATCTATTGCAATAACAGTTTGTTTACACTTCGTGACTACTGGGTGGCCGTAACAACAATAACTTATTTAACTAACTAGTTATTTGTGTCACTGACGTATCTATATAAAAACAGGGTAGGGACTGTGAAACTCACCATAGTATCACTTTAACTAAGGCTACGTTATTCAAATTGATGTCCCGGACAAAGATTTCGTAAATCCCGGACATTAACGCAGAATCATGGGTTTCCCCTGGACGTATATAAATAATGGTAACCGAATCAACTGTTGTAATGTTGACGTGTCTATCGTTCAGTTTTTGGTAACACAATAAGGATTGCTAGATGGCCGGGATTTCCGGGATTATCCCAGAATTTTACGTGTTGTCCCATGTGCAGTAATTTTACCTTGCTATCCCGGAATGAAAAATATTGTATTTTTTTCACAAGTAGATTTTTTTTGTGTGTTACAGTTTAAGAAAATAATTAAAATGAATTTTCCAAAAGATGTATTTTTTTTCATCAAACAATAGTTCTAGGTAATTCCTATTTACAGTAAGGCCAACGAGAAGCGA
>LGAG01000067.1:211104-223612 GCA_001278395.1 Lerema accius
CCCCCTTCCCATAATTATCCGAGCCCAATCAGTTTATCCCTGTCAGTGACAAAATACACGAACATTTCAGCGTAGGGACGCAAAATAGGAATCAATAAATTATTTGCGACTGGATCATCCTTATTCGTAGGGCTGACATCCGTCCGGGATACTCCGGATTTGTCCTAGTTTAGAAGGCATCCGGGGGCGTCGAGGGGACGTCTGGGGGCGTCGGGGGACGTCCGGGTAGGGTTTTCAAGAACTCTCCTAAAATCCATCCAATTTTTTAGTAACCAGAAAATGTTTGTCAATTTAGATAATCCCCAAATTAAAATGAATTTAAGTAACATCGAAGGGATCAAGTCCTTGACAAATGTTTCTTTCTTCGTTCAGAAAAGGCCATGAATTTCCCAATAGACAATGATTGTCGGTAGCCCTATCTATTCGTGTGATGTGAGCCCTCGGTTCCCCCAATTAAGTATGTGCGTTGCGATTGCCTCTGTTCCTACCTTTTACCGGAAAAAGAGGAGCAATAGTTTTAGACAAATAGAACTTTGGAGTAATTGAAGCTTCCGTTTCTCTAAATAGTATAGTTATAACAATACAATTGTTGAAGCCATATCGTGAAACCAAACCAAATATAACTAAAGTTTGCGTTGTTAAAATACTTTTAATCTACTGACTAACAAAATGTAAAGCTGTCAGGAATATTTATAAATCCCTGTCTCTGATACTGATTATAAAAAAAATAATAATAATACGTATGACTAGTACGAGTAAATAGTAGGTTCGCACTACAATGTAGCGTCAACATAACTTCTGCTTCTACAAAACCAAATTACTATGTCAACTTTATCCTCTTTGACAACATGAGCTATACGTCAATTAGCGTAAAATAGAAAATAGAGCCTCTGTTAGGTAAACAACGTAGCTTAGTCGCTGACATTTTCAGTACCCATAATTCAGGCGGCAAATTGATGTAGGCTAGATGTTAGCCGGGTGGATATGTCGCGCGCAATCACAAACAAACCCATTCGTAAAGCTACGAATAACTATATCCTTCAGCCGAGACATATTTACCGCTTATTGATGTATTGCTAGCCGAGCGGATATAGCCGCTGGCTTGCTAGCCGGGCGGATCATTATCGGCTGATTCTAATAGCGACCAAACAACCGCTACATATCGTTTAACTAATGAGGATTGGGAACAGTTCTAAATTAATTCAATCAATTATTTGTTCGGACATGAGCGCTCGAAGTTAGTTTTCTAACATTGTCGCTAACTTGGAAACAAAAGCAATTTGGCAAGAATAAATGCGACTTAGGATCGAATTGGGAGAAAGAAAGATTCCAGCTTTGTTATTAATTTAGAAAGACTACGTAAGGCGGCCGTAAAACCATTAAATCTTTACAGCTCGTAGCCCCATGGGTCAGTTTATAATCAATCTCAGAAATAAAGTTTTTCGGAGGGGAAAATCTTTAACAAGACCAATAGATTCGGTTTAATTTAGATTTATAATCTGACTTGACTATCGCCTACGGAAAAGAGGTTTTATTAAAATTATTATAAATTTATCCCACGAGACTTAATTTCGACAAGGTTTTACTTATAATTGAGGAAGGTCTGTGTAAGGGTCAAGTTTCATTGAAACCTATTCAACTATTTATATAATGATTTAGTAACTAACGCAAAAACGTCCGAATCATCTCAGGGGAATGCGATATATCTGAGATAGATTTTAATCCGTACTACGTATATCATAACGAGTCAACAAACTTACACATTTATAATAATACTAGGATAGTAGCATAGAGCAGCCGTTCCTAACTTTTTAAATATCGTTAGCTTTGTGACCTATGAGGAAAACTGATTTTACACCATCTTTGAAATATTAGCAAGACAAAACAGTACAAGTAACATTTTTCTGTATTTTTTTATTCCACGATTCTATAAAATTAGGTCTTTCATTACCCCCTTAAAACAGCTTATTTACCACTGGGGGGTAAATTACCCTCATGTTACGAACATGGGATAGACTATGGGTTGATACATTCAGCAATTGCGAGTTGCCTCGGTACTAACGTAGGTACATAATAAAATTAAATGGGGCCATATATACGGGGAGGCTTCAAGATCTCATAGAACCATTAAGACGCTATTCTCAATCGTCTACGCCAATATTCAACTACGCTATTTCTTTGAGGATGGATAGTAAATCCATGTGAAAATTAATAATGATGAACGATAGTTTTAACTTAGACCAAAAGCATAAAATACTCAGTGTTCAGAACAAAAAAAGTGAGGTAATTTTTTTTATTTTTTTACGATTTGATGTATGTCACCGAGCACGGTCTGCCGAGCAATGTATACCTACCACGCTTTTATGTATCGAAGACTGCGTCAATGTACATATACAATTTTTGGTCAGTGAGTTTTAAATACTCACGTCAAGTTGATTCGATTCTACGGGGACGTCTCTTGTCGAGTCAATTGACATACTTTTAATGAGCTGTCAAAATGTAATAACCCCATTTTATACAAATGCGGGCGATGACACACGGGTCGTAATGATTAAAGATTAAATTAAATTTATTGATGTGGACGTAGCTTGTTGCTCATGACCGATGTATATATGTATGTTTTGACGACTAGGAGATCTGGTGACTAAATAAAAAAAATACAATAATTTTTCAGTCTCTTAGTTGAAAGGAAACATTGTCAAGAAACCTACATCAATAGGTAACTGAAAGTTTTCAAAGGTGTGTGTAATCTATTAACACGCAATCTGTAACCCTCATAATATTATACTTATTATCTTATTTACCTCTTAAGGACTAAATAAACATATTGAATATGTTGAATTATAAATTAATGTGTTGCTGCAAAACAATGTCTGCTGGGTCCGCTTGTTTTAAATAAAAATAAAAAGCAGCGTGTTACATGATGTAACTTACATCCCTATGTTAGTAGGTAGGTACCACAAAAATGATTTAGTTACAAAATAGTTAAAAAAGTGATATATAATTTAGTGCGGTAACTCTAACAAATGCATTAGAATTTAGTGCTCATAATTACCTACAGTTATTGGTAATACGAGTTCAACTGACCCAGTTTTTAACTCACTACCATTAACTACAGTTGCTACAACCGCAGGGTTGCCACTTACTGGTTCAAAATAACATGGCTACATTTATCAATAGTTTTTATTAACCGTTTCCGGTGTAAAATAATGAAGTAATTACTAAGCATAATCCACAATAGAAACTTAATGATTGTGTATAAAAAAGTAAATTTTTGATAGAGCCTAAAATTTGCTTACAAACATAAGAAAATCATAACTTGAAGACTAAAAGACAGATGTATTATATTTGAAAAATCTTCATATTTAGCTAATGTCTGCACTGCACCTTTTAAAGAAAAATTTAACAATGCCACATTTCAAACTCGTGTATGTCTACATTATTTTTATAAAGGGGTCCTTTGACCCCTCTACACTATAACAAAACATTTATTACGAGTATAGTGTAGAGGTATTTCTTCGACAACGAATCCCCTCTCGTACGAGCGGGTGGTTGGAAGCTGAAACAAATCGTTTGTAAGTGATAAGCCATTCTATTGTGTTTTTATTGTTTACGTCACTTGGCACAATGGGATTTAGAGGGGAGTGTGAACGTTCATTGTTTGATAGCCAACCTAACGCCACTATACAAATAGGTACCAACCTACCTAACATTATTTTTATTTACGACAAAGTTACTTCTTTTTATCCTGTTTATGAACACCTCTGCATTGCGGAAATAACTGAGAGGAGTAATAAAGAATCTCCTTGATAACAATGTTATTACAAAACAAAATATCTTGGAAATGTTTTGTAAAACTTTGTTGGTTTAGTAGAGATTCCTCAGAATAGTTCGATTCTCGACCGAGGCTAAATTTGCTGGTAAATTACATTTGCAGGATAAAAAGCATTCTGGTTAATCAGATTCGTCTTTACCACAATAATACACATGACCCTTGCATAGGCCCCACGACTTCAAGGGGGTCCCGAAAAATGAGCACTAGAGTGGAGGCTTCAAGTTAAAATGTATTTTAGAAAATATCCGATCCAGACAGATATGAGATATAAGTTATAATTTGTTTCTTATTACTTTTCAACGGAGTCCCTAATTCATATGTGGCCAAAGGCTCCGAAATCACCTGAAACGGCTATATCCTACTGTCCAACTAATATTACAAATGTGAGAGTGTACAGATGTTTGGATATTTGGATGTTTGGATCTTGGTAAGTCCTTCACGCTCTAACCGTTGAACGGATTAAGCTGAAACTTGGCACACAGATAGTTTGCATCCAGGAATAGGGCTTAGGATAGGTTTTATTCTGAGTATAGGTTCCCTTGGGATAAATCAAATCCAATCTAATATTTTTTATAACTACTCTTTCGCAGGCGAAGCCGCGGGCGTCGTCTAGTAGATAGTAAATACCTAAATGGTAGAGTCACATCCTTTTACCAATTGCAATACTTCTCATTGTTGTTCGTAGATTACTGGTATCCAGTCAGTTAGTTGGCAGCCCTGTTTGTAGCGATAGTACTGTTACAATGTAAACTACTCACTAACGAACTGTACATTATCTGAGACTAGCCGTGCCCCGCGGCTCCACCCACCTTACTCAATTATTTTTTAATATAAAGAAAGTTAATTTATCTTTATTGTTTCCTGTTAGTTAACAGGAAAATGAAATTAAAATGTCTAATTGTCAAATAAAAATCAATTAAAAAACTGAACTTTTGTATTAACGGATTCGAAAAACGTCGCGTGTAAAAGCTCTAAAAATTGGTTATAACCACAAAGCTTTTTTATATCCATGATATTATTATATTCAAAAGGTCCTAATTTCCGTGTTTTTTCATGTATGCTACGCTTCTTTCGCCTTTGAACTGATTTTCATAATTCCGTTTTATTAAATAGGGTCAAAGGTCGAACCCAAATAAGTTTGACGAAAAATCCACTCCCGAGGGTGTAATAAGGGCGGAATAAGGGTTGAAGAAAAGGTTCTTTAATTCCTTTTGTATACCTAACCTTTATTTGCCTTAACATTGTAGGATCATATTAAAAATTTTACGAATTCAAAGAGATTTTTTTACTATTATTTTTAAAATGAATTCTTTCGTAATCAAAAACTAATCTTTACTTTTTTATATTTCAGAACAATTCAGACAAATTCACACACATTCCAATTAATTTACAAAACGAAC
Organism: Lerema accius; assembly: GCA_001278395.1. NCBI lineage: Eukaryota > Metazoa > Arthropoda > Insecta > Lepidoptera > Hesperiidae > Lerema > Lerema accius. The sequence goes on from LGAG01000067.1 coordinate 216,340, forward strand.
AGCCATGTCCGTCTCCTAGGCGTAATCTATTTCTAGCTAAAATTCATCAAAATTGAAATTCAATCCGTTTTGTCGTGAAAACGAAACATATGCAAATATACACACACTCGCATTTACGATACAGGCTTGGACGAAAAATATGATGACATAGGAGTGTCTCAAAGGACCCTTTGTTTCGTCAACTAAGTGAGACATGTTCGAATGCGCTCACAGTTCAAACGACTGCACTCCCCCAAACCGTTAGTTTCAATTACTGCCACTTGTAAACAAATTAAAAGCGATCACGATCAAAAAATGTTTTTAACGTTCTACCCACACTCCCACGTGTGTGTGTGTCATGTTATGCTGTGTGTGTGTGCGCTAGGAGTGTGAGGTTACGAATGTTATGAATGGAGTACCTAAGGATTAAAAATGCATCCCCCAAATATATATGTAGGAAGATAGGGAGGTACGCTAATGTTTTTTTTTATAATTTCATTTCTAGTTCTGTGTCGGCGTGGTACATATTATTACATAGAGATCGGGAATAAAATGACATTTTCTACTACCTATATGAGTATTTTTCAAACTCGGATTTTGTTTAAGTGTTTAACACAAGTAAGAATAGATGAGTTACGTCATGTAGTCCTTTTACATGACGTTAGGATCGTGTAAAACTATTTATTTGTGGTCGCAACGGCTTGACATATGTAGGTAATACACGCTTTAAAAATGTCAATTGTCTAGTTATTACGGTTCAAAAGATAGAGTCCTGCGATATACAGATGGATGGATGGATAGTCAGACATCAATAGGGTTTGCATCCTTTACATACAGTAGTATATGAGATCATGAAAACTTAGGTACAGATTGTTGATGGAAATAATATTCCTGAAGATTTCCAAAGTCTTAGACGAATAAAACTTAAACTATACAAAAATTTTCAAAGCCTAGATTGCTAGAAAATATTTTAGAAAATGTAAGGTTATAGAATTAGTTTGTGTGGGTGCGAGCGAGAGGGCGGGTGCGAGCGGGAGAGCCAGGTCGTTGACCCGCGCTCCACGGCTCTGTAGGTATTGTATGACGGCATGGTTTGAGATGTTACGGGTTTGATGTACTTGCCGACCAAAACATTACGTGACAAATAAAGTAGGGCAGCTGTGTTGTGGGATAATGTATTAGGATCCTATTGTTATGGTTGTACCTTGTATTTGAGTATCTACGGTCATTTATATGATGGAAGTAGTAAAATGTGTGAAGTATCCAGTGGGGTAGCGTATGTACCTCAGATTGGCAAATACAAAAGAATAATTGGGGTCCTAGTAAAGATTTGATCTGAGCAATTTACGAGTTCAGAGAAACTTTATGCTAAAAGGTATTTAATCTGAAGCTTGAGCTTCTTTAATCGAGCATAGACGGTCAAAATTTGGAGTCGGTAATCGTTGACAGGGCTTCATTTTTCTGAGGCACACCAACTAACGATCACGGCACACTAGTGAGCCGCGGCACACACTTTCCGCAACACTACTAGCGTACTATCGGTGGTACACTACGTAGTGTAAATTAAAGTAAGCTAGGAAAGCTAGGTAGATAGGTATCACCTCTTTGTTCGCGTGAATAAAGTTAGATGGAACTGATTGTCCGTCGTCGAGCAGACTGTCACAACATTTCCCTGTTAGCTTAGTGAAGAATAATGTAGGGTAGTTTGTAACTGGCTGGGATAAAAAGAAATTAAAATTACCTAGGGACCTACTGTTCATTACATTACACTTTGGTTTTTTTCTTTTTGTTTAATCTCCAAATGGAAATTTAAATTGAAAAATGTCTTCGAAATCCGTAATAGTTTTGAGAAAATTATCCGTTCTTCAATTGGAGGACAAAAAAAATAATTTCCACTATAACTTTATGTAGATGTGGTAGGTACCCTCTGTTTTTTATAAAATTATATTCATTACCATTTTATCAATTTGATAAATATGTAATACTTAGGTATTTCAAATAACAACTTCCTGATGAAAAGTCTGTCAGACAAACATAACGAAACTAAAAAACTACGGAACCCTAATTTAAATTAGGACATTATTTTATCTGTGCTACTACACTAAGCTCTATTTAAAAATCCTGTCAAAACCGCTGCGACAGAACTGCAAGCGGTCCCGCGTCCCGCCAAAACCTTTTTACTTTTTTTTGTCAAAGGTGAATGCACTGAAACCGATCAGCTAGACGGGCGGCAGCCGCGCCACAGACCATAAATCACAGTTCCAAACTTCACTGCGGTCTGTGCGTGAGATGTCCGCACTCCGCCTCGTAAAACACAAAGCGACCCGTATTACTGGGATGTTCGGGGCTGGTTAGACCCGTGCGCCACTGACGGCGATGAATGAATGAATGAGTGAATGAATGTTTATTCGTTTCAATATGCATACAGATAAGGTAAAACAGTAGTGATACATTCTAGTGTACTGTGCTGAACTAGCACTGGTTAGTTGAACCAATGATTTTTATGCCATAGCCAATGCAAAGGGTTGGACCATACTATACTATATATTTATTTTCGTATATCAAACAATACTCAGTCTTCATTACTTGGATTACAAGACATACCTAACTCATTAAGTTTTGCACTTAGAGAATATCTTACGTCTCTCTTAAGACATAAACAAAATCAATTTATGAAAGACACATTAGTATCAAATTCCACGTCAAGTCCATTTTCTAAATAATAGAGTTACACAGTATTCCAAAAAAAATAATCGCAGAAAACAGTTCGATAATTACGCCTCTAAATAGCGACCTATGGAAGTATACTCGTACCTTTAGATGACAAATGCATTCACGACCAATTAAACTGAAGCAAACGATACTCTGTTTTACGATTATATCACCTGATAAACTTGAAACTGCTTCCTTATTCCACAATTAATTATAGAATTAACTCCAACAAGCACATTTATTAACGTTTATGGCTTAAAGGTAATTGTTTAAGTGCTGTATCCGGGAATTAAACTATAAATTAGACCAAGGTGAGCGAGACACAGATTAAAATAAGGCTGTTTTTGTCCACGACTCGTTTAAATACACTGAAATCAAAATGATTTATTAAAACTTTTTAACGATTTCAAGTAATAAACCCGAATAATAACCTGTTTTAAATTAAACCCCTGACGCAAAAAATGGGGCATTATAAGTTGGACGAGTTTGTATGTGTTTGTAGCTACTAAACAAGATATGACTATTAAAAGCTTCATAGAGATAGTTTTTTTACCTTCGGGATTTTATAATATTTAATTTAACGCCATTTTTTCTTACCTAACTTTTCAAAATAAAGAAAACCTGTGGAAAATCTTATCAAGAAAGAACACGGCCTTATGCCCTTAACCTCTATTACAAGAAAGACCGGACCCAGCAATAGGACGTTAAAATTACAGCTTGCAATTATTCCGGCAATTTGGGCTGCTAGAGTAGGTAGGTACTTTCGACAGACAGTGGTCTAATGTACCCAGCGATTAGCTAACATCTACAATTCGCTGAAACAATGGGATAAGCCGCCTGACCGCAATCATGCGGTCTCACGCCGAACACTCCCAACTGTAAAATTAAATGGATTTTATAATTTTATTGCTTGGCGAAGTGAGCAACGGTTACGATGCCGGACTGCCGTTCGAAGGGTCTACGGTTCTATTTCCAGCGAGGCACAATGGATGATGATTTTTTATGTCTAATTTGAAAGAAATATTTCGTTCACGCGATAACAATAATTTAATGACGTAAAGGAATAAGATGAATATGTCAAATAGATGCATAGACTAAATATTGGAAGAATTTCTAGCTACTGAGAATACGTAGCTAAATTCAGAATAAGAACAAATATCGAGGCACTAAAGTAAGACATGTACCTATACACGTCCATGGACGTGTGAGCTGAATAAGCCATACTCCAATGCCAGCTAATTATTTGAAACTAGCAATCGCCTGCAGCTCCGCTCGCGTAATTTTCTAGATTTCGCAATATTTTTTATTACTGCTCCTGTCCTATTGATCTTGGCGTGATGTTTAGCTTTTATCCTTCCTCGATATATGGACTATCTTACTCTTATTGGCGCAAGTGTTTGTGTAAAGTGGAGTATTTTGTGCAAGGCAAAGCATAGCCAATTAAATCTGCAACAACTGATTAAGTATGGTTCGGTAAAATTAATTAACGATAAGTGAAAATTTTTCACATAATAATATGCTATATTCCCTAGAATGTATAGATCTAAAAGGACGAGTCAATGATGTTCAGTGCACTAACTTAATCAAATTATGTTTACAGTCTTAAATACTAATAGCCATTAATATTCTCCATAGCTTCTCGGCGGTGGTGAAGTCCTGCCCTTACCTTAAACGTAGGGTTGCCAGCGCTGAAATTGACATCGCCAATTTGGGAAAAAAATATTGTACAATTTTTTTTATGTTAATTTGCTTAAAGCTGTTTATATCTTAATTTATTGGAAACCCATTCTATCTTTCGGTCGTTTCATAGACTAAGAAAATCCCGGGGAAGCCCTGACAGGTGGCAGCCCTGTCAATCCGCATGTGAGGCCTCTACCACCATCGACCACGTGTTCATTTTACGATTCCATTATTCGTTCTCTTCCTTATTCGAAGAAAGCGTAACTTCACGTCGTTATTCCTGTTACTACGTAGTAAATTGCCTATTTAAATGCAAGTACCTATTTAACTAAACGTTGAAATGGTCAGTACATTTCTGTTGTAGACACATAAATTTGGATCTTCTGTCTATATGACATGACTGAGTTATTAATATGACATAATCCATATGCGTGGGCATTTAAAAAAAATACCTCGTTTTGTTAATGTGATTATTAATAAGATGTGTTGGGCTACTGGACAACATAACAAAAAGGCATGTTTTTCAGTTCCTCGCCAGAAAAATACAGCTCAAATAAAATAGAAGCTAGTTAGATTAGGGTTCAATTTTGATACATAGAGGATATCCCTTATGTGTGGGGTTATTATGTATTAAGGGTACATCTATTAAAGGTAAATACGAGGTTTATTTTTAACATTTCATTTATTTACACAAATAACTCATTGACTTGTGTGTACAGTGTGACAAACAACCTTGAACTTGTCACACACATATTTTAAGTTAAAAATAATAATTGTCCAATTGTCAGATACATTGGTATTCAACACGGTTTGAAAATGTCGTCCGCAGCTGAAAGTATTAGCATAAATTTATTTTATAGACGTTTAAGTCAGAAATATTGCTATTTAACAGCACAGCCGACATTCTATTTAAATAAACATCATTTAATACTGAAAATATGTGCCTCATTGTAATATTTATTTTGTTATACTTTAATGAACATCCGCATACTCGTAGGAGGCACAAAAAACGTGTAAATTCAGCTTTAGAAATAGGAAATTTTCAAACTATAAGAGACTCCTATCTGAAATTTTCATTAATCTTATCTTATCATAATGGCTATGTACATATATAAAACAAAAAGGTTTAACTACACTTTATAACACAGATTAAAAAAGTCCCTTTAACGCGATTTTACAGCGAAAACCTACAAAGCTCAAGTTAACGTAAAGGTGACCTTTTGAGTTTCATTCTTCACAGCCAGATGTTGAACAAAGTTACTCCTTTAATAAAGTTTACAGTTTTACGTAATATAATGTAATTTTGTTATGGAGCGCGGGGATGTGGGGTGCGGGGGCCCTGGTCGCTCACCCCGGCTTCTAGATTCAATGTTTTGCTCGGAATTAGGTCTCGGGTCTCGGTGGAACATGCATTTTCCATTTTTATGGACGTAAAATGCTAATGTTTAGCGCAGGGCTGCCAACTAGCAATTGTGTTAGTTTGTCAGTCGGTTGTGGTAACTTTTAAGTGGTGGCTACTTATTTTTCCTTGTCAAATGTTGCGGTTAATCAACAATTTATTCTTTACGATGTGTGCTAGGGAAAGCAGAAATGAAGATTTTTTTGATACTAAAAATACTTAGCACTAAACCTCAACTAATTGTGTCGTAAGTTAAATTATAAACAAAATTAAATAGGTACTTGATTTGACCAATTTTATAGTTCAAAGTAATTATTGTTGAAAAATTAATCGTTCGATATTATTCACGCAAATCGGATTCAAAAAGGAGGTTCAAAAATACATTTACAAATTGTTAATTAAAATGTAAATTACACTTCAGTGCTATATTACACCAGGTACCCATGTTAATGGCATAAAATAAATTAGTGTTAAGGTTGCCTACATTGCTGTTTTTCTTTACCATAGCCGTAACATAATAATAAACAAGTCTGCAGTCTGCAGCATGTTGGTAACAAACTTCGAATAATATTCCTTTTACAATCGTCCCTAACATACTCTGGAAGCGCAGTTACAGGTTAACGGATTAATGTATTTTTACATAAAATAAGGTAATGCTTGACAACAATCCCACCAAATAGTAAGTGGCAATATTGTCTAAGATGGTGAGCGTACTACTTAGAAAAAGCCTATTCTTTTTTCGCTGAAAATGGCGAAATACTTTGCTTTGGCTTGTCTCAAACTACAAGAAATTATATTTTATGTTTCAAACAATTGCTTAAACACGTGTATCATGCCTTAACAAATAATCATAGGCAATGTTTATGTTACGTTCCTACAACAATATCCAACTTAATAAAAATTAAAAATTAACAAAATTTGACTCTCCATTTTGCCTTCGTTTCAAAAGTAAGCTCCCATCATCTGTCCTTGTCATTCGAAACGAAAGCGACGAGACAGAAATACCGCATCTTTTTTGGTGTATTCGTCTCGGCATTGAGGCAATAAGTGATCGTAGCAAGCTAACGCTCTTTACGTAATCGCGCAAATGTAACGCCCGCGTCGCGTCGGGTCGCTCACCCCTATTTGTGGATCCAATGTCTCGGAATTAGGTCTCAGTGGAACGTGCTAGTATTTGCATGCGATCCTGGTGCCATAACGAGTTCTATGACACTTGCACTTGTATTGACAACGATAGCACGACAACTCAGGTATTATATTAGTAGAGGACTACTTGACTTCCACGTAAAATGAGATAGTGCTGCCATCTATAAAAAATTTGCTTAGCTGCTATGAATTAAGTTACGCAGGCTGCACGTAATTAGCTGTCGTGTCGTGACTACGTAGTTACTGTATCGGATCGTTGATCAGAGGTTTGTCACTTGTCAGTTTTTTCGGTTGAGTGTCCCAAAATTTAAGTTCACGTGTTTGATTTTTCATGCATTAGGTACGCGAGGAATAAGT
>LGAG01000067.1:226777-240001 GCA_001278395.1 Lerema accius
TTATCATGATATCTATCCCTAAGTATAATAAAAACATTTGAATAAAATAAAATAAGAAAAGATTTTCGTCGTTTAAAATCCCAAATGATTTATTAATTGAAGACTTAAATTAATATTTAATTGAAGGTTTCACAGACACTAGTGACCTTTTCTTAATCGTTTAATCTTTAATGATTCAATCAAAATAAGTTAATACACGATTATAATTTACGATTATGAAATTGCACTTTAATGCATTGTCATCTCACGTATGTTTTATGGTACCGAGTAATTAATCTTTGTAGCATGTTAACGGGTATACCAGTAATTGAAATGTATGGTCTTAGACTTAGACTTAATACAGTCTCTATTTTGAAACGGAAAGAGTTCAATTTAGAACTTCTTTAAAAAAAAAATGCAGATACGACTTTATCATTTGAAATAATTTAAGTTTATTTAAAAAAGCAGAGCAGAATGCTGACTTTTATATATCTTCTTCTTCTCTTATATCATTATTTTCTTCTTCTTATATCTTATTTTCTTCTTATATATAAAAATCAATTGATGTTCGTTAGTCTCGCTCTATAGTCCCAATCTATACTATCTATACCAATAATATAAAATTGAAGAATTTGTTTGACCGAGTTAATCTCAGGAACTACTAGATCGATTTAAAATTTTTTTTTAGTGTAATATAGTCCATTTATCGAGGAAGGCTATAGGCTATATAACATCACGCTAAGATGAATAGGAGAGGAGCAGAAATAAAAAATATTGTAACAACGGCAAAATTACGCGGGCGAAGCCGCGGACGATTACTACTCTTTTATAAACGGAGTAATTAATTCGTAACCTATAAAACCCGATCTCGAAATCAATATTCCGTCGGTCTGATTTTAATAAACATGGGACACAGAACTCGGCGAAAACCAATACAAATTTATTCTTCAACATAAACAAACCAACTGGAATTCCGAATATTATGTAAATAAACATGGGTAAAGTAAATAAACATCGAAATTGTACGGGGTGCTGGATTGTGGGTGGTTGATATATCTAACAGAAAAGGATTTATTTTACCTCTATATTTATATCTATCTCAAATTCGACCATGTCACTATAATAGTTTTCGGGGTCTAGTGGGACGGGTGAGAACGGGAATGGGAGCCAACGGGAATAACCCGTCACTATAAGTCAAATAATAGATTATTCTTTTGCCCTTTTGTCTCGTCCATGGCACCCAAGACGAAAATGTTAGTATGAAGCTATTAGTGTGTATAATAAAATTGGGTATAGCTGTATCATGGATTCGTCTGTGTTGTATAGATATGTATACGTTTATGTATGATTTTTTTTTTTAATAAAATATTTTTGATTGTGTATTTATGTCGTAAAATAATCTTAAAATAGTGGCGCTTCCCCCTCTACCGCGTGCGATTTTTCACTGTTCTCACTTATTGTAATTGATTCTTTGGACCCCTTAACTATCTAGTGGTATAATTTAATTTTGGATGTAGACGATAAATTCGAAACTATAACGACAAATTCTAGCTCCCGATTTTATCATTAGGTTTTTAGTGTTGTTCCTGTATAAATAAATTTAAAAACGAATTCACGTCAAAATCTTATCGCGTTTACAGTAGTAAGACTAATAGGACTCGGTGAATGTCCGGTCACAAGGAATTCCTAAATGAAAATTTACTTCCCTCCGTGGGTGTTAGATGTTAACGTACCGGGGAGGTACGCGCCTGGAATTTTTACCAATTTGGATTCCATTATAAGCCACGTCAGTACAAGTAAAGGATGGAAGGTTAAGCTAACCCTAACCCTCATTAGATAAACGCTTCAAGAGTTTAAAAAGCTTAACCCTGCAATGCCGGTGAAGTTTTAAATTACCGTACTGATTACTTTTACCCGCTGTGTTACCCGTTATTTTACCCTTTCGGGAATGACTTTTCTATTTTTTTTTCTAAAATTTCTTTCTCTCTAGGCAATGTTTACTTACAATCCGCCTGGTAAATAAGTCATGTGTAGTAAAGAAAACTAAATTAGAAGAAACCTATTCAACTTTGATTTGAAGATACTGGTTTTGGTTAATTCATTTTCTCATAGGATTTACTGAAATTCAACAAACAGTTGCCGTTAAAATAATATAATATGATTAACACATAATTATACCTACTCTGCATATTAATTTCAATCTTTCTTTTATAGATAACTAAAGTAGAGTGTTGCCTAAGGCTTCGTCGGGCGATAAATTTACAATTCTCAGTTTTCTCTATTACAATATGCATTTATTATACACATAAAGCTTTCTCTTAAATTAACGTTTGCAAGATCTAAGCACACATACGACGGAAACGTATTTTTTTAAACATACTATGCAAAGTTTCCGTATTCTTTTTCTTTTTAAAATCCGTTCACACTCGTCGACGATAAAGCAATTACCTTCAATAAGCATTTCAGAAGGTAAAACAGAGCCAAGTTGCCCCGTCAGCAAATTACTTTAACAAAAGAGCTCTTTGGCCAAGAGCACGAGAATGACACTTATTTAAAGCCTCGTTGGAATTACCAATTTGTAAATGCATAATATGTTGAGAGACATTCATTCTACTTCGCTCTTTTTATTTTACTGAAGTGACTGTACCTACTCCATTTTTTGTCGCAAGATTTGTTGAAAATACAGTTAGGATAACGACGAAAAGTACTTATTTATTTCTTAAAATTTAACATTTATTCGTGCCATATTTACGGTTTTTAAATTTTACCTTGCAACAGTAGATCATTTGAATGGCTTTTTATTTGTAAAAAGCAAACCGGAAAGTGTCCTCAAAATTTGTGAACAGCTTTTGTGTTATGCACATATTTTTTGTGTAATATAAAAAGATTTAAAAAACTTCGATTGCTACTCAATTTACACAAATCCTACTTAATGCGTTTGGTAGGTACATTACGAGTGGTATATATACATGACACAAAAACGGATGGAAACTTAATGAAACCTGTCACTGACCCGTCGAATGAAAACCGCAACGCGAACAGAACTCCAATATAATGTGTAACAAACAGTAGCCGATCCGGCTTACGTTGATCCAGTGAGATTAGCTTATAGGGTTACCCATGTTTTAGTGCAATATCATTCAGTTTATACTGCGTTCTATTTCATTTACTTTGTAGGGATTTGGTTCATTTTGCGACCGAATGTGATCGAAATTTGACCATAACTTACCGTGTCAAACTGTAGACTGTCAGTGAATCCTTCCGTCTGACATGTGTGTGACGTACCACACACATATTATGCTTAAAATTTGGCTTGTTCAACTGCTCTCCATGTAAACTCTAACTATGCCGAATGCGGAACCTGTGCCTGCATTATTCTTAAAACTAAATACAAAGTTAAACTCTCAACATAATCTCAAATATAAACATAAAGTTATAAAAGTTTTCTTCCAGAGAGAACAAAAAGAAGTTCTCCAAGTAAACAATGACACAGTAAATTTTCCCAAGATAGTAGAATTTCGTTATCTTTTACGCAGAAGGTAGGCCACAATAGTTGCTCGCCTCCACGGGCGGCTGATAATTTTAATATCTGCAACATAAATTCTCAGCTCAAACGTTCGAACTTGGCCTACGCGCTGCCGCGCTGCCGGCCACAGATAAGATATCTATGCGTTATGAATTGCATCCGTTTCCGGCCTCTCACTATAAATAACCCCTTACAAAGAGACTTGTCTTTGGAGAGATGAAAGATGTATCTTTAGGTATTCATAAGTTCATGTAGGGTTAAGAAAAATTCATACAGAGATTTGGTTTAGTTGGTCCATATAGAGAACTGTAGAAGTAGAAAGTGAAGTTTTTGTTTTTTTCATTTTTCTAAATAAAACAAAACCCATACCTACATGCGCAGGATACACAGTTTTGCTATTATATCTAACGCATAGGCTATGAGAGCCTGATTGACACATCGAGTTACGACGTCTCAAGTTCAATACCGGGACAAACAACTATAGGTACGTAGGTTTTGTTAAAGCAATCGATTTTAATATATACATGTTATTTAATGCCAGATCGTACCTCAATATGTCCCCGTCATGTTGCAGGCAAAACAGGGAAGGGGGGATCAAGACAAATGACGTCATTACTGTTTCAGAAAACAATTCTCGGTGTAACATCCGGCGAATTAGAAGATTTAATCACCGTGAACAATTTGTTCCAACAGCGTGGTCGCAACAGAGACATTGAGTTATTGTAAGAATATTGCAGAATTATTTTATTAAGGGTTCAACGTATTGCTGACTAACCATGAGTTAAGAAGTAACTATTGTCTAATTTGTACCATAGGGCTCGGACTACGATCGCTAAAACTATGTAAACTAACATTTATCTGTTTATTTATACTTACGTAGCTACCTAAGTTTTGAGAGAAAATAAGTAATAACCTATAATGTAATAGAAATAGGTTTAGTATGGTGACATAAAAACACACTTAAATGACGTGTCGAACACGACACACACTACAGGCAGAGGGCCCCTTTGACAGTCTATAGCTAAGTATAGTTCAAACCTGTCGTGGGCTTTGGGATTTGACGAAATTTCACGACTAAATAGCTTCTCCTAATACTCATCTATTAAATAATCATTTTAACTTTCGTATATATTGACCCAAACCTCTGACAATTCGCAGTTGTTCAGACATACAAATATTTATCAGCTATCCAGTTATCCAGGTCCAGCCTATCAATACTTTTGCCCCCACGATTTATCATGAAGTTAATACACCTACAGTTTCCGTAATCACATTTACTAGGTGGAGCGGGAAACGGTACTAATGATGTCATCCGGCATCCGCTGTGTCCCTCGCATCATCCCGACCTCTGTTTGTAGGTCACACATCGTCATTACTAGCTGCCATCGTGCTGACTGTATGTCCCAGTCAGGTAACTAACGGTAAATAAACGCTAACACACTCATACCCCCGCAGTAGGATTCCCTGAGTCGCGGGTGGCATGGACAACTCTAACACATCACTAACACCCATGACCCGAGAACAAACATTGAGACAAATTCACTCACGTGTCATGTGTAGAAATTCATTAAGTAATTTAAGTTGTAGAGCATGCCAACAAATTTATACATATATTCACATACATACTCGTATATTCTTGCATACACACAACATACTCTTGAAAAACCAAGCCCTCCTGACGTAAACAATAAAAATAACTGTATAATATACAGAATTAAACCCGTTAGTATTATTAGAATACTCGTAGACTTACTATAACATACTACGACTAAACAATGAATACGTCACGAGAGCTGCGCATTCATTTTCAAAAGAAAAACGTATAAAACGAGAAGAAAAGAAAGACAAATGATTTGTTTAATGAATGCCTCCCCTCCCCGCGTCCCCCCTCCTCGGTTTATAGGTCAAAGGGCGTCACACGGAAACGACTGTAGGGCAGGCGAAACTTTACGACGTAAGACTTTGAAATAGCTCACACGGGGACCTTTACACCGTACGATATAACGTGGCAACGACTTGTGTTACGACCTTACGAACGTTATGACCCATTTGCGTTTTGTTTAGTATCTGATGTCTTTCATGTAAAAGGTAGTCAAAAAATCGTAGGCTTTATTTATTTTGTCAAAGAAATTGGATCCCTAAGAACTTACAGTGTTGTATGAATGGTGCTTAGACATGAGATAAAAATTATGTAACAAAATAATTACGTATTTAATTAAAATATTTAGAATTTAATTATAGCTAATTTTATTTATATTTCATTTTGACTAAATATAGAGGCAACATAGAATCTACATTGTCATTGATATCGTGGTACATTTAATGGAGTTTTCACATGAATGGCCGCGAAATGTCCATTTAACTGAACGAGAATCCGATTATTCCGTTCACAGCACAACGGGGTGAATAAGAAAAGCATAAAATTCACAGTTCATCTCACTTTACGCGTCCCTAAATCGTATTATATCCTAGTTGTTGATAACACCGCTGGTGGAACGTGGAAATACAGATTTCCGATCTAGGTAATATTTGTGTGCGACTTGTTGTGAATACTGCTAGTGACAGATTTCATTAAAGCTCTACTGATATATACTATACTTAAGTGAATGACTTATGTTACCTTTAATTTAGCAATGTTTATGTTTATTAAATATAGAGATAAAGTCACATAGGTCTAAAGTTTTTTTTATATTTTTGCTAAGATATATTTTTATCGAATATCGAAATAACCTTTTTTTCATTGTAGGCAGAAATAAGGCGCTATATCTGGGTGCAGACTATCCAGACAAGTAAAATCATTTCAATGAATGTCTCCAAAATTCTTTAAAATGTATGCAATTGTAATCCAAATCGATGCAATGGCTGAATTTAAACCTGCTCTACTACCACAGCTTCTATTGCACATTTTCATTAATTAAATTTAAAAATACTGATCATCATTATCACAGATGCTCTTATAGCTTGGCCAACACTTATTTCTATTTTTAATATTAAGTAATGTCGTAGAGGTGTCGCTACGGAGTCGTCGTCGTGTCGTACAGTATAAAAGCGGTCGTGAATCGACGTAAACCCTTACATCAGTGATGCGTGCGTGCGGCGAGGCGAGGGACGATCGATACGATTCCTCGACGGCAAGTTATAACATGAGTTACGAACGTGCGTGTTCCCGTTTCTCGGGCGGGAAGTCCTTGAACACCTTCCCTTTATACTTTATACATAATTTTAATTACTCTCTGGTGCTGTTCAAGACTTTGTTCTTAAAATTATGAACAACTAAACTAAATGTGTTTATGAATCTCTTTCATGTGTGTCGTCCCATTCATTTGTTACCCAACATCGCATCATTTTTTTTAGTTCATTGTTCATGACATGTTTATGATTTACTATGAAATCGATTAGTAGGAGTGGTACAAATATATCTATGGCTCGTATTTCTTCAGATGTGAGCAAAAACAAAAGTTCAATTCAAGTCAGCCGTACAAATACATATCTAGTCGTACCTAGACATATACCATTGTATATAAAATTAGTGCTGTGAAGGATATCCGCGGGAAAACAGATCCGTATACGTTATTTATTAGCGGATCTTAACTGTATAGTTTAATATCGGCCTAATACCAAATTTTAACAGGAGATTGAATAATTTCTGTCTTCGGCCACGATAAGTCGTCAGTAGGATCGTTATGACAGTCGTTAGGCCATGTCGGAAGTCCTAACAGCATAAAAATTCTGACACTTGGGTTTGCCATTAACCCTTCCGCAAATCCATACCGGAGCAGCGTGGTGGGGTGTACATTCTCAGTTATGAGAAGAGACCTATTCATAGAAGTAGACCGTCAATTCGTTAAGACCATGTTACTATGAACTACTTGTTACATTCACTTTAATTTTTTTTTGTATTATCCTTTGAGATTCGTATACATATCCGTGGTTTTATATTTCTAACGATCCAGCACATCACTACAATATATCTTTCGCTGTAGCACCAATCGATAAAATAGCACACATACTATGATGTAGAGTTGTAGGAATTCTTAGCCTGCGCGCTCATTCGGCCTTATCGTAGAATAGTAGTATGTTATCATTGAAGGGGCGTCCATTATATTAGGTTTACAAAGCGGGAAAGGGGAAAGGGGGGTTGGTCGACGTCTAATCTTACTAGGAGAAAGGGGTAACTTCGCGAATTTGGTAAAAATAATATACGATCTGCTATGTATATTAACCTATGTACTTCGGTATCCGTGACAAAATCTATAATAGGAACAACCACACATTTTAAAGAATTATATGAGACTAGACGATACCCGCGGCTTTGCCCGCGGAAGAGTAGAATTCATCCCAGGGGAACCTATAAACGGGATAAAATCTATCCTATGTCCTATTCCTGGATCCAAACTATCTGTGTGCCAAGTTTCAGCTTAATCCGTTCAAAGGTTAGAGCGTGAAGGAGGGACAAACATCCAAACATCCAAATATCCAAACATCCTTACAAACTTTCACATTTATAATATTAGTAGGATTGGGATGGTAAGGAACTTAAGTCAAATCCCACGAAATCTCACTAGAAGAGGTTCGATGCCTCTAAAACGCCTCCGCTACTCAGTAATGGACGCCCTGAATTACGGAGAAATTAAGGTATTTATTTATTTACTTAGAAATAAAAATATTGTTGTTTACGCAATAATATTTGTTTAGTTTTCCGTCCTCGATATATTTATAGAGGAGAGGAAAAAAGAAAAAACAAGTGAAGGCGGCAATCAAAGGAAATACTGATCCGATTATATTTTCACTGATAAACAACCCGATGTTTATTAAAGATATTTCTGTATATTCTTCTTATCAAAACATTTCCTTGAATTAAAAAGGGGCGGATTACACGTGGATTATTTTTGTCTATGTTCTAATTTATTATTTGTGAAATATAAAAATATTCTACAAAAAAAAATATTCGACTTTGTCAGAAGGGAGAATATCTTTTGAGCGTATATCTGTAGGTATGTCTATTTTTTCAGCACGCTCTACAGCCCGAACGGATTGGTAGATTTCAACATGAGAGGTGTGAATCATGGGGTATAGGTATAATTTTTTCACGCCCTAATTTTATTGGGAGTCGGGTTTTTTATTTTTCAATTAATGTCTATATTAACATTATGCGTTTAATTTCTATAATTTAATAACTATCTACAGATTTGATTAAGATCTATTGTAATTTGCTGCTTAAGTATGTCATGGTTACTGCAATGAATGAGTGAGAAATGATTTGTTAGAGGATGCGTAAGTGATAATATGTTGGTAGGGCCGCCGAACAATTTATTATAGCTCGCCAGATCTTGGCGTATACACATGCTGTTTTATTATACAATTATATATTTTACTAGTGCCTTTACTTTGGTAGATCTTTTACTAGTTATCCCGCGGGAACATACCATTTAACGGGAAATAAGTAAGTACTTTACATAACAGCACGTCATGTTACAAACATAGCAAGTTGTAATTGCAACCATGTTTTTCTATAAATTGTCGGCGTGACGTATTAAATTCTATCTAGAATATTCTAGAATTTGAATTTAATACTACCATTAATTCGCTTGTAACACCCTGCAGAATTATCCTCGTACCACGTGTGGTTACCTAACTCGGGAGACGACGAATTAATCAATTACGCAATGCCATCGCGCGCTCGTTAGCGAAACTCGGTAATCCGGTGTGCTACATGTGCGGCGTTGTACTGCAATATATTATAGTTATTCGAGTTCGTATTCTGATGCTCATATACATTGCTACATGTAGGAATGTAATTCGGTAATCTCACAGATCAAATTCCCGTCTGATTGTGAGTGTTGTAACGGCTTATTAAAACGTAATTAATGGTTTGAGGACAAATAATTATAATCGTTTATTTTCGTTTGTTTAATTTTAATAAGTAAGATTAATTAACGCTTAATCCTATTATCCGTGAGGGTGATTAAAAATTCTCGTGGTGTTGTTTTATGAATGACACGTTTGGAATAAAATACTTAATTTCATATAAATTTAATTTAACAGCGGATTTATTTGAACAGTTCAAAGTGACAAAACAATTTTTAACTAACTACAGTTAGTCATAAAAAGTTTTCACGAATTAACTCAAATTTGAATATTGACTTATAATAAATCTGTATTAACTAAGTTTCATTTTGGTGGCAGCGGTGGGTTTCGTTTTTTAAAAAGTAAGTAGTTTATTTTTTCAGCCAGTAATGTACTGTAATTCTTAATACCCAAAGTCAACTTGAACATTTACTATGGCTCTAAATAAAAGTAAAAACAACCTCCTACTTACTAGTATATTTAAATATCTGATCATATTTTTTACCTCCCTAATCCGTTCTGTTCGACAGGCCATTTTGGTAGTCAATGAATATTCATATGAATCCATCTAGGAGCGGTTGAATGCCCCCGATGCATAAGATAAAGAATTTATGCGCCCGCATGCAACAAATAAAAGACACCCGAAATGCATTTCCGGTGCAGCGCTAAATGCTGCCTCTGGCGATGTCCATTCCAACACATAGGTACCGGCTCTCACGACAGTAATGTTTTTATTTAATCAATATTTAGGTATACTTTACAAGACATACCTCTATGTAGGTATATTCTTCCATGACAACGCGTATTTTTATACTGCTTAAGGAAAAATAAACATAAACTTTGTAGGTAGTACCTTACCATCTTGTATCTTTTTTCTTATCATCGCACTTTAATTATATGTCGGGTTGTCAAATAATTGGGATTTGTGCTGACGAATTTAATCCTGAGTAATCAAAATATGTTTTCTCAAAATCGATGAGCACGTTAATGTTAACAGTATTAACTTATAAAATATTCTAGGTTAATTCATTAGTCATGTTATTGTCAACATAATGCGGTAGGTTCATTAAAAAATAAAACTAATTTCAATACAAATAATAAACATAATTATTGCAAAGTAAAAAATATACGACGTTTGCAAGTCATATCCAATATTAGGCGTTCGAAGCGTAAATAAGTAAGTATACGAATATTTTGACGGGTACAAAAACCATAAAATCGAAAATATCAGAAAAATTCTTCGGAAAGTGACAACCCTAATCGTACCGAGCTATAAATATAAATCAGCGTTTCTATAAGAATTAGCTTCGTAATTGGCTGACATATCAAATGTTATTACATTCCATTTTCATTGTGTTCTATCTGAAATATCTCCCCCATAAATAATACGAGTTGGAAAAATAAATATTTGCCCCTCATTCTGTGCTCTAATTATGTGTTGTGATGGCAATAAAGCCAATTAGCGTTAGCGGAAAAAAAGGCGGCTGAAGGGAGGTTCACCCCACTATAACACCCCTTGGTAACACCCCATATGAACACGGAGAATTGAGATGACAAAAAATGACGAAATAGGACGTAATCCTGTCCGAGCTACGATTATGTCTATATATATCTATCATATCCTGTTTCTAAGAATATCTATTTTTTGCGACACAAAATTCCGTGAAGTGAGATTCAGACTTGCACATGAGGGTTCCGCAACGTTTTTAATTTTTAACCGACTTCAAAATAGGAGGAGGTTCTCAATTCTGCTGGTATATATATACATATGTTTTATGTATGTATACGAATTATTATCAATATGATATTCGCAATCTTTATAGGTGGATGCTACTTGCTCATGATTCCCTATTTGAAAAAATCTTGCAAAGCAGTGGTATCTACTCGTATAGTGACGGAGATTAAAGTCTTCTATTGGATCTATCCCTCAGTAATTGGCAGTATGCTTCTTTTTATATCATTGTATAGTACCTGAACTACTTACTTGTACCTACTACATCAGTGTATCCTGCCTGTAATCGACAATTCAACATAATGGGCGCTACTGACCGCTCCCAAGCAAGGTTCTAGAGAGGTTTGGGTCAAGTGGCAGTTGAAATGCTCGGTGAGGCATCACGCACACTCTGCTTACTATGACGAATTAGTTTGCCTACCGACTATCTCCTCCGCCTGTTTGCAATTGACGGCTAAATTGCGATCGGATACTTGCTTCATAATCCGTATAGCTAACTAGAGTAGGTAGGACATGATACATCTTCAACAGCATAAATAGTAGTTTTTAATTCAAATAGAGCTTGTAAAGCTACCCTTGTTCGTAGATTTTTCAAATGGAAATAAACTCTTCCGCACATCTGTTAAAAATTAAATGACACAGATATTATATTAGTTTTTCTAACCCAAGCATACTAAGGGTAATTGTGTCGCGGCTGCCATGGATAACGTCCAGAAAACTGAGAATCGAACTCAGTATCCTTTAACGGATATTCAGCTTGATAACCGGCCTATACGGGTCGATAAACCATAGTACGTCACACATTTAACGTAATCCTTATTACGTCAGGTGCAGAACTCGACATAAATCCTAGTGTGCTTTATAACTACGTGTCCTTGTGAACATTGCGAGTACTCAGGCGTACTATACAGAGTACACAGGCGTACTATAGAGAATACAGGAGTACTATAGAGAGTACAGGAGTACAGGCGTGTTTCCGACAGGTCTAAAGAGCCTCCACGAGCGCCGCACCGCCCTCGCTGTGCGCCAATTTCCGTAGGATCAAGAGCTTCTCTCAACTAAACAAGGTTACAAATACCTATACTACTTGGTTAAGTAGGAACTGATGCATCGAACGGTGTTGGGATAACACCCTGTTGTTTTTCAATCAAGTCGGGATCTTACATTTTTATCGTCTAAAGCAGGTACTTACGACTGTTATATTTTATGCAGATATTTTGATTCAGTTGTAACGATCATGGTCTCACGGCGAGACTGTGGTGGCAGAAAGAATGGCGGATAAAAGATAACGCCAGACCAATCAAAGGGTCCTGGGTTTGATTCCCAGTGAGGTTTGAATTTGGATATCGAATATAACTTATCTTCTCGGTGTGTGTTTTTTGTTTGTGTTGTATTTGGTCCCACGACAAAGGAAAAAATACGGTGGGAATATGTGCAAAAGTAGCGTTATTTAAAAAACTTATAATAATTCTTAAACAGCACGGAAAATACAAAATGAATTAAGCTGAAGACTGTATAAGCAATCAATATTGTTATCAGTTACTTAAAATGTATTTGCAAAACTGCAGTCAATAGAATCTATCCAAATGAATTCAATACAAGCCCCACTTTTATTACTAGTTGGAGTTAAACGGAACTTTACAGAATTAATGAATAATGCATTCAATGAGATAGAAAGGCATAGCAATCGAACAAATAGTTCAGTTAAATGCAAACTCAATTTAAACGTGTACTGAGCAAATGGTAGTAAGTTCAACACGGCTGCTAGCTCGTCGATTGTTTATTTAGTTCAATCAATAGCTAAAATTAATGGAATAATTCGTTTTCAGTAGTGTATTTTTTCAATTCCCCTACTAGGTAATACATAATAACATACGTCTGTCTTCGATTGTAGAAAAACACAAATTCTTAATGTAGTTTAGTTCTCTGCACCAAATATTTAATTTAAATTTAATTATTATAAACGATAAAATCCATAAAAATTGCCATTTGCCGCTCTGATTTCCTTGAAAACTAAATTAAAATATTTAATTAAATATAATAATTAATACAATAACATTGTATTGTATTAAGCGTAGGTCACACAGACAGCATTGCAGGTCGCGTCGCGTTGTGTAACAGACTGTAACACCAGTGTGAC